>LZPO01095773.1:1119288-1133771 GCA_001675575.1 Neotoma lepida
CTGTGTATATTTTAGATAGCAATCATCTGTCAGATATATAGTTAGCAAATGTTTTCTTTCTTTTTATAAGCTGTTTGTTCACTTAACTAATTGATCCTTTCACTATGTAGAATCTTTTAAATTCCATGCAATCCCAATTGTCAACTCCAGGCATTATTTCCTGAACTATGGGAGTCCTTTTCAGAAAGTTCTTTCCTGTGCCTTTATTCTGCCATGCTTTTACTATGCTTTTCTCTAACAGTGTTGGATTTTAAAGTCTTGTATTTCAATCTTTAATCCACTTTGAATTGATTTTTGCACAGGATGAGTGGTAGGAATCTATTTTTATTTTTCTACACGTGGACACCCCCATTTCGCAGCACCATACACTTTTCTCTAGTGTATGTTTTTAGCATCATTGTAAAAATTCAGGTGGCTGTAGCAGGGTGGGTTTATTTTTGGGTCTTCTATTCCATTCCATTTCTTTTTGTGTC
The DNA here is from genome assembly GCA_001675575.1 of Neotoma lepida. Lineage (NCBI taxonomy): Eukaryota > Metazoa > Chordata > Mammalia > Rodentia > Cricetidae > Neotoma > Neotoma lepida. The sequence continues at coordinate 1,119,762 of LZPO01095773.1, forward strand.
TCTTTTGGTTCTAGCATAATGCTGCTATTTTTTTTTTATTGCTCCAAAGTACAACGTGAAATCAGGTGTTGTACTACCTCCAGCATTATGTTTTGTGTATTTGCTTGGGATTTCTTTGACTATTTGAAGTCTTTTGTGCTTCTATATGAATGTTAAGGTAGTTTTTCTCTCTGTTTTTTAGAACAATATAATTTGAATTTTTATGGAAATTTTACTGAATCTGTAGATCAATTTTGGTAATATAGTAATTTTCACTACATTAATTCTGTCAACCCATGAGCTTGAGAGATCTTTTCAAATTTTAGTTTCTTCAATGTTAAAATTTTTCAATGTGAAGTCTTTTACTTCCTTGGTTAGGTTTATTTTTCTAGGTATTTTATTTCTATAAGTGGGATTATTTTCCTGATTTCTTTTTCAGCATGTTCGGTTTGGGTATATGAAAGCTACAAATTTTTGCATATTGATTTTGTATTACATTATCTGTTTGTGGAAACATTGTTTCATCCCTGAATGAAGATCATTTAGTCATGGTTAATGATCCTTATGAAGAGTGGCTAAATTTGGCTTGTAAGCATTTTAATGTAAATTTTTAAACAACAGATTTTTTAGATTTATTTTTGTATTATGTATATGGGTGTTTTATTTGCATGTATGTCTGTGTATCATGTGCATGCAGTGCCCACAGAAAAGAGAGAAAAGGACATAGGATCCTCTGGAACTGAAGTTACAGCAGGTTGTGAGCTGCCATGTAGGTGCTGGAATCTGAACTCTGGTCCTCTGCAAGAGCAACAAGTATTCTTAATCACTGAGCCATCTCTCCAGCCCCTCACTGTGAATTTTTTTTATCCTTGTTCTTCAGGGGATTGGCCTATAATTTCTCTCTCACTCTTTATGCGTGTGTGTGTGTATGTGTGTGTGTGTGTGTGTGTGTGTGTGTGTGTGTGTGTTTATCTGATTTTGATATTATGGTAATATTATGTTTGTGAAATGAGTTTGGTAATATTCTCCCTTTCTGTTTCATGGAATATTATGATAAGCATTGGTATTTTTCTTCTTTAATGTCTGATGGAATTCAGCTTGGATTCCACCTGGGCCTGGGTATTATTTGTTTTTTGTTTGTTTGTTTTCAGTTGAAAGATTATTACTGCACCAATATCATTGTTGATAATAGATTTATTTGAACTGTTTATATCCTCTCGGTTTACTATTGTTATACCCTATGTGTCAAGACATTTATTCATTTCTTTTAGATTTTCTAACTTGTGAGAGTTCTTTCTAATTAAAAGGTGAATCATATTCCATTGTATCTATGTATGGAATGTCATCTTTGTAAGCACATGTATTTATATATTTAGATCTATGAAATGTTTAGAGAAAGAATTCAAATGAGTTTGAAATATGATTATTTAGATTGTTAAATAAAAATGGTGAGTATACTGCAGCCATACCTTCATGGCATCATTCTTTCAATATCTGTGTGTTTGAAAAATTGTTCCATCCATTTGCCTGCAAATTTCATGATGTCATTGTTTTTCTCTGCTGAGTAGTACTCCATTGTGTAAATGTACCACATTCTCTTGATCCATTCTTCAGTTGAGGGGCATCTAGGTTGTTTCCAGGTCCTGGCTATTATGAATAATGCTGCTATGAACATAGTTGAGCATGTGTCCCTGTGGTATGATTGAGCATTCCTTGGGTATATGCCCAAGAGTGGTATAGCTGGGTCTTGAGGAAGACTGATTCCCAGTTTTCTAAGAAACTGCCAAACTGATTTCCAAAGTGGCTGTACAAGGTTACACTCCCACCAACAGTGGAGGAGTGTTCCCCTTGTTGCACATCCTCTCCAACATAAGCTGTCCTCAGTGTTTTTGATCTTAGCCATTCCGATAGGTGTAAGGTGGTATCTCAGAGTTGTTTTGATTTGCATTTCCCTGATGACTAAGGATGTTGAGCTGCCTCAAATGTCTCTCAGCCGTCTGAGATTCTTCTGTTGAGAATTCTCTGTTTAGCTCTGTGGCCCATTTTCTAATTGGATTGTTAGATATTTTGATGTCTAGTTTCTTGAGTTCTTTATATATTTTGGAGATCAGCCCTTTGTCTGATGTGGGATTAGTGAAGATCTTTTCCCATTCTGTAAGCTGTCGTTTTGTCTAGAAAATATCATGCTGACCTGTCTCTTATACACATCTAGATGTGTATAAGAGACAGGTTTTTCTCTGCTGAGTAGTACTCCATTGTGTAAATGTACCACATTCTCTTGATCCATTCTTCAGTTGAGGGGCATCTAGGTTGTTTCCAGGTCCTGGCTATTATGAATAATGCTGCTATGAACATAGTTGAGCATGTGTCCCTGTGGTATGATTGAGCATTCCTTGGGTATATGCCCAAGAGTGGTATAGCTGGGTCTTGAGGAAGACTGATTCCCAGTTTTCTAAGAAACTGCCAAACTGATTTCCAAAGTGGCTGTACAAGGTTACACTCCCACCAACAGTGGAGGAGTGTTCCCCTTGTTGCACATCCTCTCCAACATAAGCTGTCCTCAGTGTTTTTGATCTTAGCCATTCTGATAGGTGTAAGATGGTATCTCAAAGTTGTTTTGATTTGCATTTCCCTGATGACTAAGGATGTTGAGCAATGCCTCAAATGTCTCTCAGCCGTCTGAGATTCTTCTGTTGAGAATTCTCTGTTTAGCTCTGTGGCCCATTTTCTAATTGGATTGTTAGATATTTTGATGTCTAGTTTCTTGAGTTCTTTATATATTTTGGAGATCAGCCCTTTGTCTGATGTGGGATTAGTGAAGATCTTTTCCCATTCTGTAAGCTGTCGTTTTGTCTAGAAAATATCATGCTGAGTGAAGTAACCCAGACCCAGAAGGTCAAACATGGTATGTACTCACTCATAGGTGGATACTAGATGTAAAGCAAAGGATAACCAGACTGCAACCCACAGCTACAGGGAGAAACCTAGGAGGGAAGCATGGATCACCCAGTGAGGGAGAAATGGATGAAATCTACATGGGCTGACTAGGAGTGAGGGGGAGGAAATGGGGGGCAAGGAATGGAGGATGAGAGTGTAAAGGAGTGGGAGGATCGAGCTGGAACAGGGACAGAGAGAGAGCAAGGAAGGAGATAACATGATAAATGGGGAAATCATGGGAATAGGGAGAAACAGAGTGCTAGGGAAGTCCCAGAGAGTCCACAGGGATGAACCCACCTTAGACCCTGTCTCTTATACACATCTAGATGTGTATAAGAGACAGCATCTGAGGTTGGTATGTAAAAGTAGTGGAAGATCTTTTTAATAAAAAAAGAAAAATAAAAAAAGAAAAATTGTTATAGCATAAAGTTGAAAGGAGGAGACTGAAGAGATGGCTGAGCGATGTAAGAGCACATACTTCAGAGGGCCAGTTTCAGTTTCCAGAACTGATATCAGGCAGCTCACATAGCCTGTAACTGCAGCTACAAGGGATCTGGTCTGATGCCTTCCTCTAGCTTCCAGGGGCATCTGCACTGCACCTTTGCACATATGCACATATGTGCGTTTGCACATGTGCATGCGTACACACACGTACACACACACACACACACACACACACACACACACACACACACACACACACAAAGATAATGTTGAAAGGAAAACAAAAGTAGACTGAAACCACTACAGTGTGTGGATTGACAAGCTTTACTGATTTGTCTTTATTCTAGTGGATTTCACTTCATAACTTCTTTAGCGAATTACTGTTTATGCTGTTTCATTACTTTTCTATGATGATATTATTTGATTATGTTAGAATGCTCTCTGTTATATATACTAGTGTCTTATTATATGTAACACATTATTTTATGAAATATATGTAGCAACAATTTCTCCCTCTTTGTGTTGACTTTTACTTCAACTATAGTGTTTTAGTATACATAAATATTTAAAATACTTATGTATTCATGTATATCAATCATTTATAGCTTCTCACTTCTATATTATCTTTGAGAAAGCATTTTCCACTCTAAGATTATGAAAATGAAATATCTCTGGGTTCAAGTACTTTTAGTGTTTAAATCTTATGGAAATCTTGACTATTTTACTTTAAGTCATCAAATAGTATCTAAGTTAATTTCCCCTGGAAATGACTTGCCATGTATTCCAGTATCATTTATTGACTAATTCTTTCTCCCACTTCTATGCTTATATATTATATTTTCACTATTGTGTCAATGAAAAGGGAAATGCTTATTTATTTTAAATTTTTAAAGAAGTAAGCCATCATTCTGGAAAATATAAAATGTAACCCAGTACTTCTATATATACCCAATAGCAATTTCTCTTCCAGACAAAAATTACCTGTGATTCTCATGTCTAATATTTCATTCTATTTTAACATTGATATACTTGCAAATGAAAATTTTGATTACTGTGCAAAATATCATAGTATGCTCAGAATATATGTACAACAAATTTTCATACTACTTGAAAATTGTGTGTATATGTGTGTGTGAGAGAGACAGATGTGGTGCACACATACATGTGTGAGCATATGGAAACCAGAGATCTTCCTCTATCATTCCTCACCTTGTTTTCAGACAAGGTCTCTCACTGAGCCAGAAGCTTATCGTTTCAGCAAATCTGGCTGGCCATTGAGCTCCTGGGATCCACCTGCCTCTGCCCTCTTGCTTAGATTATAGGCATTTGAACTTGGGTTCTCTTGCATTCACAGCAAGCACTCTTACTCACAAAGGTGCATTCTCAGCGCCTTACCTGGAGAGTTTACATCTGCCAATAAGCTAGTATGCCATAAAGTATACCAAACATGTAAATCAGTATTTGAATTTTAAATGTTCCTATAGCTTATTAAAGCTCATTCTGGGAAAATAACAAGCAATGTGATTCTATCATATTTCTCATTAAGGATAAAGTCACCAACAAGTTGCACATAATTTGCTGTGAAAATCTACCATTTTTCAAGGTTTATGTTTCTTCTTTATCTAGTCATTAACAAAATGAAACTGGACAGACTCTACCAGCTTTGATTGGACCAAGAGGTGAGTCATCGTTCTCCTAACCGATCACCCCAGCCTCTAGGCCTTAGGCCTAGGGGCACAACCCTTGCCCCCATACGCTCACCTATTGCAGCTTCAGTTGCAAGTCAGCAGGCATGAATCCAGAGGGCAGGCCTTCCCACCACCACCCCCATTGGACCCTGAAATCTACAAGCTCCACTCTGTCCCCCCAATTCACCCACCCGCCTGAGACCCCAGCAACTTCCTGAGACACAAACACTGCCAGTGCCGATTCAACCAAGAATGGCTCCCTGAGACACAGACACTGTTTGCACCGATTAGAGGAAGAAATGGGTAGATACCAGTGCAAGAATACATTCAACAACACAAAGAGCAGTATGGTACCACCAAAACTTGATGGTTCTACTACAGCAAGACCTGAACATCCCAACATAGAAGAAGCAGAAGAAAATGACCTTAAAAATGACTTTATGAAGATGATAAAGGCCTTTAAAGAGGAAATGAAAAATTCCCTTAAAGAAATTGAGGGAAAGACAAACAAAAAAGTGGAAAAAAACCTAATAAATCCCTTAAAGAAAGTTAAGAAAACCAAGAAAAATCAATAAAACAGGTGAAGGAAACAGTTCAAGACTTGAAACCTGAAATAGAGGCAATAAAGAAGACACAAACCAAGGGAATGCTGGGAATGGAAAATCCGAGTAAACGAATAGGAACTACAGATATAAACATAACCAACAGAATGCAAGAGATGGAAGAGAGAATCTCTGGCATGGAGAATACAATAGAGGAAATAGATAGGTCGGTGAAACAAAACATTAAAGCCAACAAAATCATTTCACAAAATGTCCAGGAAATCTGGAACACCATGAAAAGACCAAACCTAAGAATAATAGGGATTGAAGAAGGAGAAGAATACCAGCTCAAAGGCAAAGAGAACATATTCAACAAAATCATAAAAGAAAACTTTCCCAACGTAAAGAAGGAAATGCCTATGAAGATACAAGAAGCTTACAGAATACCAGATAGACTAACCCCCCCAAAAAAATCCCCTCACCACATAATCAAACCACTAAACATACAGAATAAAGAAAAAAATATTAAGAGTTGCAAAGGAAAAAGACCAATTAACATGTAAAAGCAGACCCATCAGAATAACACCCAACTTCTCAATGGAGACTCTGAAAGCCAGAAGGTCCTTGACAGACATTATGCAAACACTAAGAGACTATGGATGCCAGCCCAGACTATTATACTCAGCAAAACTCTCAATTACCATAGACAGAGTAAACAAGATATTCCATGATAAAACCAGATTTAAACAATACCTATCCACAAAGCCAGCCCTACAGAAAGCACTAGTAGGAAAAATCCGACCTAAGGAAGTTAGATGCACCCATGGGCAATACATAATCCCACACCAACAAATACCAAAGAAGGGAAAAACACACACTACCACCAAAAAAATAACAGGAATTAATAATCACCGGTCATTAATATCCGTTAATATCAATGGACACAATTCACCTATAAAAAAGACACAGGCTAACAGAATGGATACGAAAACAAGATCCATCCTGCTGCTGCATACAAGAAACACCTCAACTTCAAAGACAGAAATTACCTCAGAGTAAAAGGCTGGGAAAAATCTTTCCAGTCAAATGGACTTAAGAAGCAAGCTGGTGTAGCTATTGTAATGTCTAACAAAATAGACTTCAAACTAAAATTAATCAAAAGAGATCAAGAAGGACATTACATATTCATCATAGTAAAAATCCATCAGGATAAAGTCTCATTTCTGAACATTGTCCAAATACAAGGGCACCAACATTTGTAAAAGAAACATTACTCAAGCTTAAATCGCACATCAAACCCCACACACTAATAGTGGGAGACTTCAACACCACATTCTCACAACTGGACAGATCTGCCAGACAGAAACTTAAGAGAAATAAAGGAACTAACAGACATTATGACTCAAATGAACTTGATAGACATCTACAGAACATTCCACCCAAACACAAAACAATATACCTTCTTCTCAGCACCCCATGGAACCTTCTATAAAATTGACCACATACTCGGTCACAAATCAAATCTCAACAGATACAAAAAAAAAAGATGGAATAACCTCCTGTATTTTATCGGACCACCATGGCTTAAAGTTAGGTTTCAACAACACAAATTACAGAAAGCCTACAAACTAACAGAAACGGAATAATGCTTAACTGAATCATCACTGGGTCAAGGAAGAAATAAATAAAGTAATTAAAAACTTCCTAGAATTCAATGAAAATTAATCCACAACATACCCAAACTTATGAGACACCATGAAAGCTGTACTAAGGAGGAAAGTTCAAAGCTCTAAATGCTTACATAAAGAAGTTAGAGAAAGTTCACACTAGCAACTTAACAGCACATCTGAAAGCTCCTGTCACCCAGGAGGAGTAGACAACAGGAAATAATCAAACTGAGAGCTGAAATCAATAAAAGTGAAACAAAGAGAGCAGTACAAAGAATCAATGAAACAAACAGTTGGTTCTTTGAGAAACTCAACAAGATAGGCAAATCATTATCCAAACTACAGAGAGAAAATATCCAAATTAACAAAATCAGAAACGAAAAGAGGGATATAACAACTAACAATGAGGAAATCCAGAGAATCATTAGGTCACACTTCAAAAACCTGTACTCCACAAAATTGAAAAATCTAAAAGAAATGGACAATTTTCTGGATAGGTACCACATACCAAAATTAAATCAAGACTGGATAAGCAATTTAAATAGACCTATAACCCCTAAGGAAATAGAAACAGTCATTAAAAGTCTACCAACCAAAAAAAGCCCAGGGCCAGATGGTTTCACTGCAGAATTCTACCAGAATTTCAAAGAAGAGCTAATACCAATATTCCTCAAATTGTTCCACACAATAGAAATAGAAGGAACATTACCAAACTCTTTCTATGAGGCTACAGTTACCCTGATACCCAAACCACACAAAGATGCAATAAAGAAAGAGAATTACAGGCCAATCTCCCTCATGAACATTGATGCGAAAATACTCAATAAAATACCGGCAAACAATCCAAGAACACATAAAAAATCATCCACCATGATCAAGTAGTCTTCATCCCAGAGATGAAGAGATGGTTCAACATATGAAAATCTGTCAATGTAATACACCTTATAAACAAACTGAAAGAAAAAAAACCACATGATCATCTCATTAGATGCTGAAAAAGCCTTTGACAAAATCTAACACCCCTTCATGATAAAGATCTTAGAGAGATCAGGAATACAAGGAACATACCTAAATATAATAAAGGCAATGTACAGCAAGCCTACAGCCAACATCAAATTAAGTGGAGAGAAACTCAAAGCGATTCCACTGAAATCAGGAACAAGACAAGGCTGTCCACTCTCCCCATATTTATTCAGTATAGTACTTGAAGTTCTAGCTAGAGCAATAAGACAACAAAAGGAGATCAAAGGGATCGAAATTGGAAAGGAAGAAGTCANATTTATTCAGTATAGTACTTGAAGTTCTAGCTAGAGCAATAAGACAACAAAAGGAGATCAAAGGGATCGAAATTGGAAAGGAAGAAGTCAAACTTTCACTATTTGCAGACAATATGATAGTATACTTAAGTGACCCCAAAAATTCTATCAGGAAATTCCTACAACTGATAAACATCTTGTGCATGCAGGAGACAGTTGTGTAGCTGGATCTGTTTGAGGGGCCCCTGGCAGTGTGATCATCATCTATTCCTGGTGCATGAGCTGGCTTTTTGGAGTCCACTACCTACAGTGGGACATCTTGCTCACCCTTGAGGCAGGGGAGGAGGGGCTTGGTCCTGCCTCAACTGAATGTACTGGGCTTTGCTGGTACTTGGGAGGACTTACCCTTTTGGAGGAGGGGATGGGGGTGGGTCAGAGGGGAAGGCAGGTCCGGGACAGGAGGAGGAATGAGAGGGGGATCTGTGGTTGGTATGTAAAATAAATAAAATTTTAAATAATAAAAGAAAATGAAACTGAGAGCTCAAAGGAAATGATCAATTATGAAAATGTGCTTTAGTGTGTTAATTTGATTCAGAAAAATTGATGAGCCTACAGAGAATGACTGAACTAGTCAGCCCTTTTGAAAAATTATCAGAAATATTTTTCATCTATCTCTAAGTCCTCAGTGACACTCTGGTGGTTGTTGCTTAGTAAATGTGTTATAAAAATGATTCTATTTTTATTTCTATGGAAGAAAATGTATGGGACATATTATTAGCTATAAAACAATTTTCGGCTCTTGCTAGTTTTCAGTATTTCGTGAGTTATCCCATTTATAATTTTATAGAGCTTCATTCAAAAGTGAATAATGACCTGCGAGGGCAGCTGTGCTCTATGTCTCATTTCTACTTCTTTGTAGCTTGTCCTGTATTCTTGGACAAACTAGGTCCACCTTTGCGCTCCATTTCCTTCACTTTTTACCAAAATAAAGAAGTTGCTTCTGTGAGTTTCAGATTGCTTTCTGGCCAGGCATGGTGGCATGCACTTTTAATTCTAACACTCAGGAGGCAGAGGCAGGAGGATCTTGAGGTCTTGTCTAGTCTGAGCTAAATGGCAAGGCTCAGCATCAAAACTAAAGTAAAAAGGACGACGAGGAGGAGATAGATGAGGAGGAGGGGGAGGAAGAGGAGGAGAAGGAAGAGGAGCAGAAAGAGGAGGAGAAGGGGGAGGAGGAGGGGAAGGAGGAAGAAGGGAAAGAGGAGGAGAAGGAGGAGGGAGGATTTCTTTTTTTGTTAGTCTAGATTTTATGTTTACTGATACAATAGCACACATTATTTGTAGAGACTGCCTAAGGGAGATTCTGGCAAGTTTTGTCATGCACTGACATGGATTATGTACTTTCATTTGTGCATATGAAACACAACCTCCTCCATCAAGTAAATGAAGATTAATTGTTTTAGACTTTGACAGACTACCTTAAAGTGAGCCAAGGAAATTCTAAAGCATGTGGCTCTCTTTTCACTTCAAACACCTGTGCAGTACAGGCTGTACCTTGTGCCACCAGGTGCATGTCTAACTGGCTTAGAAGAGGCTATAGCATGACTTGTAGATAGAATCTTGATAGGACCATAAAGTTAGATAAACTCAAAACTGACAAAAAAAATTCTTACAAACTTTCACACCTAATTTCATGTTGAAATGTGTTTCATAAATGAACTATGTATCAGTCTAAGAGTCTGTAAACCTTCAGTTCCTGTTAAGTATTTTTTAAGATGAGAGAAAAAAAGATGAATTATATGGAAGAGAGTGTGGGTGGCTGGCTTAAGGACTTTCCAGAACTAAATAAGACTGTGAAAGTCTCCATTACTTTCCCAGTTCCTGAAGATTATATGTCCTGCTTCTATAATGCCACATGATGAAACAAATATATAAAGCAAAAATCCCTTCTAATATATTTTAAACAATAATAGGTTACTGACTTCATAAATGAAAGAATCCCATATTAAAACTCTAACTAGACACTTCCTTATAAATTAAAGGATTTGTTTTCACTATAGAATATGATGCCTTCAATAATACAACCACTTTAAAAGAATTTCTGAGCTTCCCAATTATTGTCAGATGTATTTCCCCTCTGCTCTTGTCTAGTACATGGGAAACACAGCCCTTTATGTGATGTGTATGGGGCAGTGAGGGTGTGTAGAAATGGATTTGAATCAGATATTTCATGAAAATCAGGAACTGCCTTACCTTTTGGTTTCTTGATATTCTTTTGTAAATATTTGCCTTTTATGTATATGAATATTTGGCATGAGTGTATGCGTACTGGGTGCATTCCTAGTGTCCATGGAAGCCACAAAAAGGCATCAGATCCTCTGGAACTGGAGTTACAATGTCTGTTAGCCTTCATGTGGGTAGAAGGATGACTGTGTATAAAAATGAGAAAAATAAACTAAGGATCTGTCATGTAACTTGGTTTACAAAAGGTGTGAGATGGTCAGAATTAATGTATCATGTATGTCAGAATTTTGCTGCCTGTTGCAGGACATGATATTTAGCTATGGTAGAAAATTTAAAATATTCTTTTTACAGAGAAATGCAGATTCTGTCTTGGATATGATGAAAATGTATCAGTGTGATATGATATGTTTAGCTGACAAGAGGAATAGAGACAGCTAAAACATGTGGGAACATTGTTGTCTTAAAGTTCCATGAAACAATAAAACTTTGTCATTTTGATTAGGCATCTGCATATAACTTTACAATGTAGTAGATGCAAATTCATATTTCACCAACAAATGCAATGTACTTACTTCCAAACTCTTTAAGGAAAATGGGGCTCATGATGACAGTTTCATACATGCATCCAATGTACTTGATCGTATTCACCCCTCCATCCTATTTTTTGTACTCTCTCTCCCACTGTGAACATTTCTAACTAAATAGTGTTCCTTCTCCTTTCATGTCTTTAAAATAATCTAGATTCTGCCTCTGAGAGAAGACGTGATATTAGTCTTTCTGAGTCTGGCTAGTTTCATTTAATGGTGATGTCCAGTTCCATCAGTCTTTCAACAACTGCATAATTTTGTTTATGTTTGAATAAAACTCTATTGTATACATCTTCCACATTTTCTTGCCGATTCATGCACTGATGCACACCTAGACTGCTTCTATAACTAGACTATTGTGACTAGCAACACAGCGAATAAATATGAGTATGCTATCTGCTTTGTATCATTTTTAACTTAAATTTATAATATTCAGCCAGAGATGATAGTAATGATGGACACTTACCAAGGCTTTCTATGAGCTACCTACTGCTCTCTCATTAATCACAATTTTCAGAGTCTCTATGTTAATCAGTGTAGTTACTACACTCATAACATAGATGAGACAACTGAGTTTCAAACATTTCAAATAGTTTGTCAAAGGCTTAACTGTCACCAAGTATTGGTGCTGGGCCAACCTAGGTCTTATTTAAAAGGTTTTAACTCTCACTGTGGCTACTTTCCAAGGGGGCTAGAGCAATTAAGATGTATCCAAATGGTTATTTACGTTAAAATGAATGTTAGGGTTAATATAGCAAGGCCGGGAACACTGAGCAAGGTCAGCAAGAGGGTTTGCAGCTGGATATGAGATAGCCAAGCTGACCAGATTAGAGGAAGGACAAGGCTGTGGGAAAACTAGTTCCGTCTCAGCAGGCTCTGACTAGCTTTCTGTCCCCCAGAACATATGCAAGGCATCATTGCCTTTTCTCATATTCTCACATCAAATGCAGCTGATTACAACAGAATTAATTGTGCACAATGTTAGCTTTTAACAAAGTCTCCACTTACAACAGCAAAGAGATCATCTTAGATTGTCCCCACAGTCAGGAAGCTAAATATGAAGTAAAAAATAAAAACTGCAGCTACTGCTCGGTAGCTTGATGGGATTTAGCTCCCCATAGTCAGTACACACAAGTGTCCGTGATAAACCACAAACAAAGAAAGCATGAATTTTAGTTAACAGCTAGCAGGCCTCCCCCAGGTTAGAGGCTAACAGATATATCCAGGGCCAAAGACTGGCAAACTAAACCATGATGATGAAAGAATAAACAAGGGTGAATATGATATGTGACCCCTCTCCTCAATTGAATAAGCAGCACGTGATCATCTCCCTGGTTAGATCAAGGGAACATACACAGAACATGGGGCCTCCCATTGACTTGGCCCACGATATGCCCAGAGAATTAGCCAATAAAATTAACTGTTTTTCCCCTAGTTTCTGCTCTAAGCCTTTGAAAATTGTCCTACACAAGGTGCTTAGCAGCAACTCCTCAGGGCCCTTCCCACTATGGGGATGTTTTTCTGTTCTTTCATAATAAGGCTTTCTTTAACTTTACTTGCTCCCACTTGTGTCTGCATCCTTAAACATCATAAACATAAGACAGTAAACTTGAGAGCCACCACAGATTGACTGTTGGTGATGACTGATTGTCTGACACCTTAGTCCCTGAGTCAAGGACATTTGGGCTGAGCCTGAGCCCATAGATCTCAACACTCTGCATCAGGTACACAATATGCAATCTATTGAGGACTGAATAGAACAAGGTAGAGACAGGGTAAATTAACTGTCTGACTGCTTGAACTAGGACATAGATCTTTTTTTTGACCTTAGTGGTCCTATATTTTAGGCCTGTATACCTAAGCTACAATCTGTTATTGACTCTCCAGTATTGTTAGTGTCTATGCTCTTTTTTGAGGGCCTGCCATCCAGCTCCCAAATAAATCACACAGGGAGGCTTATTATTACTTATAAATGCCTGATCTTAGTTTGGCTTTTTTCTTGTCAGCTTTTCTTAACTTTAAATTATCCCGTCTTCCTTTTGCCTCTGGGCTTTTTCCTTTTCTTCTGTATATCTTACTTTCACTCTTACTCTGTGGCTGGCTGTGTGGCTGGGTAGTTGGCCCCTTCTTTTCTTGCTCCTCTTCATCTCCTCCCGAATTTCTCCTTCTATTAATTCTTTCTGCCTGCCAGTCCCACCTATTCATTTTCCTGCCTCGCTATTGGCCATTTAGCTCTTTATTAGACCATCAGTAATTTTAGACAGGCACAGTAACACAGCTTCACAGGGTTAAACAAATGCAACATAAACAAAAGTAACACACCTTAAAATAATATTCTACAACACTCTAGACCATCAGGCTACTTGAAGATGAGGGGTAATAGAATGCTTAGCCTTTTTCAGTGTATGAGCCAAAACTTTTTGTGTCTTTGTGTGTGTTCATATGTGATTCCATTTACAGAACCCTAATATGCAGCCCTGCCACCTTTAGAATTTTCTGTAGGTTAAAATCGCTGTAAATCCCGTTCTCTACATGTTTCAGTTCTACATGTGTTTCAAGGCTCATGGGAAGAGTCACCCATTCTATTTATATCTAACCTCTCTCTCCATTTCTTCAGAACACCTACATTACTGTTTGTTCCTTAGTAAACTTTCCCCTTTCAACTTGCA
>LZPO01095773.1:1190264-1206129 GCA_001675575.1 Neotoma lepida
TCTCTTATGATGGCTAAACAAGACACTAATCTATGATTATAGCAGAATATCATTAGGAGTCATTTTATCACTACTTTTCTTTCTTTACCAGTAGTATTTTATCCTAGTTTACTAGGCTATCTAGTCCCAGGTTCCTGGTCATTCAAACATTGTCAAGTATGGGTTCTATCTCTTGGAGTAGGCCTTAAGTCAGATCAGACATTGGTTGTAAGGGAAGAAAAGTTAGTTTATTCTAGAGCCAAATTTGAGTTACCGTGGCCTGGCTATGTTGCTTTTGTAGTAGAATTGCCTCTTAAAGAAAATCTTTCCTTGAACTTAGGTCTGCCTGGTGGCAAAATAGTGCATACATTTACAACTGTAAAGTCAATGGAAAATGGTTTAGCATCCAAAATTTAATCTACAAAATCACCAAAATAACTTAAGAAAAGAATTTATAATCACATATCTTTTCAGATTAGGAGAAATTGTTTTTAGTATTTGTGTACTGCTCCTCAAACATGAAACAGACATTTTAGCCACTTTTCTGCCCTCAGAATTATTATGTTAGTCATTTTCAGATAAAATTTGTTTCATTTGGTTCTGTAAATATTCCATGTTAGGATTATTCTCAAATCTTTGTAGATTTTGACTTTTTTACAGTATGTAATGAAATAGTGACTTTTTTTTTACAAGTTTCTATATGTCTGAATATTGTAGCACATGCCTATAATCCTAGCACTGGGATGGCTGAGGCCAAGATGAGGCAGGAAGGATAGTGAGGCTGAAACCAGCCTGGACTAAATAGCAAGTTCAAAGCCAGCCCGGGCTACAAGGTAAGACTCTGTCAAAAAAATTCACAACTAACAAAACAGCAAGCAAAAACAAGAAACACAAAATTATTTTGCAGAACTTCATAGTACTGTGGTGTATGGGTGTACCATACTTTATACAACCACTTCAATATTTTGCAATTGCAGACAACACTGTGATGAATAACTTTGCAGTTCTTTTTGTATTAATGAAAAAAATCTTCAGGATATAGTGGGTTTGCTAGGTCAAATCTATATTTAGGTTCATTTGATACTGACAAATTCTCTTCAAGAATGGTACCAATTTTCTTGATGACCATCAGTACAAGCAAATGTCTTTTTATGCATAGCTTCACCAATCAGTCTTTTGTTGGGCTTTTTAGCCTCTGCTAATCTGATATTCAGTATAATTTTATTTAGCATATCCCTATTATAAGGGAAGTTCTCTATCTTTTCACATGTTTAAGGGTTACTTAAAATATTGATGAATTGGGTGTTTGTGTTATTAACACATTTATAACAAGAGTTTCAAATTTTTTCCTTAAATTTTTATAATTCTTTATGGTAAAGTTACCAAACTTTATGGTATAGGTTGCAAGTATCTTCTGTCATTTTTCTTATTTGTGGTGCAACTTTGTATGCATGTGTGTTTTATGTAGTCAAATATATTGTTCTTTTATATCATTCTGCACTATAGTTAGGACTTTCCCTACACATCCATCAAAGAGGAGTTCATCTATGTCTCCCTCTAGGACTTTTTTTGGTTTACATTTATATTCCTATATGTTCCATACAGAATTTATCATTATGTACTATATATAAAATGAATCCCATTTTTTCTTTATTCCAAATGCTTACATAGTTTTCTCAGAATCATGTATCGAAATTTCCATTTGCTCACTAAGAAGTCTTTGACCTTCAGTGTATTGATGAATATTCTGAAGTGTGGAGAAGGTATACAACTTATTAAAAGATTTTTTTAAAGAAAAGTGAAGTGGCCACCTTTTGGCAAGCCCTGACAAGGTATGCCACTAAGCCAACACACCACATGCAATAGAGTTAGTCCAAGAGGTTTATTGGGAGAGCGGGAGGGAGGAGAGTGAAAGAGGGAGATTCGGATTCGGAGTGAGGACATGAGAGAGGCAGACAGACAAACAGAACAAGGAAGAGACAAGAGGAAGAAGAGAGGCAAAAAGAAGAGGGACTGTGATGGACGAGCACTTTTAAAGGGTTTGAGTGTTGTATAGCTGATGAAAGGCACCTGATGGAAGGTGATGATGTAACTGCCTCAGTGGCTGGTGTAGCCTGGCCTGCCACCTCACTGTCATGGTGGGAACTAACACTTATTCTCTTCTGTATGGCTAATAAAGAGAGTAAGAGTTGGTCCTCTTTGAAGAAGTGACATTCAAACTAAAGCTTTGAAGTTAGGAAGGATATGGTTAGGAGAATATTGAGACTACTGGAGCAAAAGGATCAGTCCAGCCAGGGCAACAGCAAGAGCTAAGACCCCCAAGGCCAAAGCACAGTGAGACCACAGTGTGTCTGTAAAGTGGTGGCTATGGGAAGAGTATAGGAGATGGTAGAAAAATAGGCAAGATGCACATCACATACAGTCATGGTGAGAACTTTGGTTTTACCATTAGTGCCACAAGAAATTTCTGGGAGATCCTTAAAGTCACAATAGTCATATCTAATTTATGTTTTTGAGTAATCAATGCTGGCAGCTGTCTGAAGAATGAACTGAGGGTACATGACTAAAAATGGGAGACTGACTTGTGAGGAAGTCCAGGAAAGAGCAGTATAGGCTACATTTGCTTGATGATGCTAGAGGTTTCAAGAAGGAAACAGATTAATTCTTTTCTCCTTCATTTGTACCTCTCTCCATCCATCCACCCATCAGCTAAAGCCAAATAATGTGTGCATTCTTTTTGATTCTTTTTGTTTCTTAAGCACTGCCTATATAATCCTTCAGGAGGTACTTTGAAATAGAACATGGGTCATTTCAAAAATTGCTTTATTTTTTTATTAATTAATTTTTTTCATTTATTTTACTTCCCGACCACAATTTTCCCTCCCCCTTCTCCACCCATCTCCTTCCCCACATCCCCTCTACCCACTCCCCATCCATCCTCCTCTGTTTCTGTTCAGAAAGGGGCAGGCCTCCCATGGGTGTCAACAAAGCATGGCATATCAAGTTGAGGTAGAACTAAGTGCCTCTCCTTGTATTAAAGCTGGACAAGGCAACCCAACATTAGGAACAGTTTCCCAAAAGCCATTCAAAGTATTAGGAACACACCCTGTTCCCACTACCAATAGTCCCACAAGTAGACCAAGCCACACAATTGTAACATATATGCAAGAAGCCTAGGCCTGTCCCACGCAAGCCCTCTAACTGTTGGTCCATAGTCTGTGAGTTCCCATGAGACCAGGTCAGTCACTTCTGTGGGTTCCCCTGTCATGACCTTGACCTCCCTGGCTCCTACAATCCCTCCACCCTTTCTTCAGGAGGACTCCTGGAGCTCGGCCCAGTGCTTGACTGTGGATCTCTGCATTTGTTTCCATCAGTTACTGGATGAAGGTTCTGTAATGACAATTGGGGTAGTTACCAATCGGATTACAGGAGATTGGCAGTTCACCTTGCCTTATTACAATTGGCGGGGCCCTTATCAATTCCATACGAAACTTTTGCCATAACTTCTGTGAAAATTCCTTAGTCCTCAGCCATTGATCTCCACCATCAATTCTCCACAATGGCATCAGACATAAACAATGTGAAACATTCATCTTAAAATAGATGGAATATTTGGCCACTCATCTATTTAAGACTTTTCCATTACTCTTAGAACATGGCTTCTCATTTTAGCACCACTGATACTGAGGGCCAAATATTCTTTAAAGTCTGTCTTGTGCACTGTAGGATGTTGATCAATATCCCTGGCCTCCACTTACTAACCAGTAACAGCCCACTCTCAGTTGTGATAACAAAAATGTCTCCTGAATGGGGGAGCAAAAGTGTCATCAGTTCATGACCACTACTTTAGTATCAACCGTTACATGTGCAACTTTCCAGGACCTGAACTCTGCTCATGCCTCTCATTTTAGTGTATGACATATTTTCTTATATCCACTACCTTCTAAACACATAAACCATTATATATACCATTCTCCAAAATTGTTGACATAGACCTGCAACAAGGCAGTTATTGTGTGGTCCACACAAAACTCAATGAAGATGTGTATAAGAGACAGGTGTCAGAACCCCTGGGGCTAAAGTCTAGAAGATTGTGAGCCTCATGATGTGGGTGCTGGTAACCAAAGTCAGGGCCTTTGGAAGAATAGGAAGTGTTCTTCAGCATTGAGCCATCTCTCCAGCCCCATAATCACTGTTTTCATCCTGTAATGTACTTTCACCAGAGGGCTTTCGAATAATTTATCTTTTTGCAGTGCTTTCACCAAACATGTCCTCAACACACACCACATTGTTTATCTCCCTTAGTATTCTAACTTAGGGAAGTACATCTTGATCCAATCAACTAGTCGTATTTCCTGAAGATACCATCTCAATGGCTTGCATACTTCCCTTCTAGAAATTTTCTCAGTGTTTTTTCCTTTAGAATATGGCAATATCAATGATATTTCACAATTATAGTCCCAGAGCAGGCTCTAGACTTGACAGCTTTGGATCTTGACATATACCTGCCATTTAGTAGTGTTGTTGGATAAGTCACTTGATTTGTTGAACATTTATGTTTCTCCTCTGTCAAAGAAAAGTCTTTGTAATTTCTTCCTTGAGCTATTTTTAGAAAGAAATTAAATATCTAATGCAAGTGTTTTTGAAGTATACTATATAATAACTCAAATAATGCTAATTATTGCTACTGTTATTATTATTGTTATTATTACAAATGGCTATTCTTACCATTTCAGGATGTACTTATGGCCTTCAGTAATTTATAAGGAAAAGGGCCTTATTTTGGCTCACAGTTCAGGAGTCTGGGAAATCCAAGAACATGGTGTTGGCATGTGCTCTGCATCTAGTGACATTCTGTGTGATGTTCACTCATTTTTGACAACAGGAGAGCAAGGAGTTTTGTGGTAAAGGAGGCTAGAACATGAGAAGAGACTACTTCATAAACTCTTCCTCTTTAGGTAACCAATCCAGTCTTCTGAATCATGAAGACTCCATCCTCTTGGCCTGAACACCTTCTACTAGGCTCCACCTCTCAGCATTGTCAAGTGACATCAGCTTGAGCTTTGGAAAGGTGAAACCATACTTAGTCCATAGCAGGTAGCCATTCAGCTATCACTTTCCAGATAATAATTTTTCCCTTTGACTAAAGGGAAAGCTTTCTCCTCTTTTAAATATACAAGCAGATCTCTCTATGTATCTATAATTAATATAATATATAAAATAATAATATATGACATATAATTATAATAATATATTATACAATAATACAGCTATAATAAATAATAATATAATATATAAGTAATATGTTTTAAAAATATTTTTCCAGAGAGTGAAAATACTAATAATCAATCCAGCATGGTCTTTATTTAGATAACATGATCATTTTTACATGTGACTCATCCTAAAACTTAATGTCTACTCTCAGTCCATTCTTTGCTCTTCAACATCATCTTTGAAAAATCAAAAGGGAATAATTAGTAATGCCCAAATCATTTTCTTTAATTCTTCTTAAATTGTGTGTGGTGGCAAATGTGCTGTGTGTGTGTGTGTGTGTGTGTGTGCATGCAAATGTATGTTGTTGTTGTGTGTACACCCATTTGTGCTTGCTTGTAGAGTCCAGAGGAGGAGGATTGTTGCACAAATCCTAAATGGTCTTAATAAAAACCCAGAGCCAGATATTGGGGTAAATACTGAAAGATCAGAGAGACAAAGGAACAAGCCACAGCCACTTCTCACCTCACCAACTCCACAAATCCTCTGACTAAATGCCTCTGAATCCTTAGCCAAAAAACCTCAGTTCCTGTGCATTGTGATAGAATTTTCTGGTTTCTCCAGACACCTGGCCCCAGAGCTTTGGTCCATAAGCAGGCCTCTCAAATTTGGCCTTGGGCTATCCAAGCTAGAGCCTCCTAAGGAAGAGAAGGAATTAAAGTACACTAGTGCGCTTGAGTGCACAGACCACAGTTCCTCAGATGGTAGCTGCAGAATCACTGGCAGTCTACATCCTGCTTGGAAACTCTGCAAAGCCCACAGTGGCCCACAGGTGCAGTCGCACAGGGCATGTACAGAGGCGGAAAGATAGCTCACCCGGATGGCTTTGCTGCTGAAAATAAAGCTATTCTAGTTACTCCATCCCCTTTCTAGGAACACAAATTACAGTAAAAGTAATATGAAACCCAGAAATCTGTTTTGCCAAGGATTTCATTTTCTTCTTTTGGTTTCTCTTACTTATTTTTACCGTGTGTGTGTGGGGGGGGCATGCCAGAAGACAACAAGCCTTCCTTAACTGGCACAGTTTTTCTCATGCTTGGAGCCCCCCACTAGGCAAGACTGGCTGACCAGGAAGTACCACAGTCTTGGGATTCTAAGTGCACACCACCAGGCCTGGCTGTTAAATGGGTTCTGAGGATTGAATTCAAGCTATATTGTCACAAGTCACTTGGCAACACATAGAAGAATAGAAATGGGTTAAGTTATAAAAGCTAGTTAGAAACAAGCCTAAGCTATTGACTGAGCTTTCACAATTAATAAGAAGTCTCTGTGCATTTATTTGGGAGCAGGCTGGTGGGACAGAAATATCTGCCTACAGTTGTTTTTGAGGTGGGATCTTATGATCTCGGGCTGGCCTCAAACTCACTACATGCCAAGGCTGGCTTTGAACTCCTGATCCTCCTACTTCTACCTCACAAATTCTAGGACTACAGACATTTGCCACTACACTACAGGCATGCCCAACATGCTTGTGTGGTGATATATTTGTAATGTAAGAAATAAAGCTTGCCTGAAGATCAGAGGACAGAGCTAGCCACAGAGTTAGCCCTAGAGATTAGGCAGTGGTGGCACACACCTTTAATCCTAGAACTCGGGAGGCAGAGGCAGAGATCCATCTGGAACTCTGTGAGTTCAAAGCCACCCTAGACTACATGAGATTAATCCAGTCTAAGAGAGAAACAGAGCCAGGCAGTGGTGGCATACAACTTTAATCCCAGCACCTGAGATCTCATGCCTTTGCTACCAGTATTTGGGAAGCACACACACCATTAAGCCCAGCACTACAAAGGTTGAGACAGGAAGTGATATGGCTGGGTGGAAAAAGGCATATAAGGCGAGAGGAGACAGGAACTGAGGCCCTTTCAGCTGAGGACTCAGAGGCTTTCAGTCTGAGGATTTATGGAGACAGGATCCACTGAGGAGCTGGCAAGGTGAGAAGTGGCTGTGGCTTGTTTCCTCTGATCTTTCAGCATTTACAGCTATATCTGGCTCCATGTTTTTTTATTATAAGACCATTTAGGATTTGTGCAACAGATGATCTATCACTCTCCACCTTATTTCTTTAAGACACAGTCTCTCACTGAATCGGGAGCTAGGCTGACAGCCAGAAAGCCTTAGTGCTCCTCCTGTCTCCCACCCCCTCTAATAAGACACTGGAGTTACAGGTGTTACTCAGCTTTTTGATATGGGTTCTGGGGAGTTGAACTCACGTCCTTATACTTGTGCAGCAAAGGCTCTTACTCACAGAACCATCTCCTCAGGCCCTCAAAACATGTTCAATTTTTTTATTTATTGTTATTATTAATTACTTTTGTTTAAGCTTAAAACAGATTCAGTAGTAGATTAAACAAGTACCAATTCCAAATACCTCTACAACCTAAGCTTCAAAACTTGTGGATATTGCTCAGTCAAAAATAGCACATGGTTAAGACATGATATTAAGATGAAGAAATTATTCTGGATTGGACAGGTAGCCATCACAAGAGTACTTATAAGACAGACAGAGAGCAATGGGACTGAAAGTTAAGGTGTGTGTGTGTGTGTGTGTGTAGAGATGGGGTGGGTTGACATCACCCTGCTGGCTTTGAAGATGAAGGAAGATGCAGGTGGGCTAAAGAAGCTGAACAAGGCAGGAAGTAGAATTCTTTTGCCCTTAGGGCTTGTAGAAGGAACCTTTTCCTGCAGATACTTTTATTTCATCTCAGGTTTCTGACATCTAGAACTGGGTGATAATAAATTTGTCATTTTAAGCTACTATACCTGTGGTAATGTGCTACAATGGTAATAGAAGGTTAATCTATGTTGACATCAATAATATTTCATATTAACTGTACAGCTTAATAATCAAAGGATTATATCTCTTGATTTTTGGGTTAAAATATCAACTTACCTGAAATTTGAGGAATGTACATTGTGATTAAAGAGATTTTCAGTTTTATTGGGTTTATGGAATATGAAAAATTTTTAAAGATAGAAAAAATATAAAACAATATCATCTCTCATGTAGCTTATCAGTTTATTGTTTTCTCATATTTTCTTCAAATATTGTTCTCTTTAAAAATAACTGTTAAAATAATTATAATTATAATTTTTGATATTTTTCTTTTATTTTTGAGATTATAATTCCATAATTGCTTCCTTCTCTTTCCTCCCTCCAAACTCTTCCATATACCACTCCTTGTTCTCTTTCAAAACTAGCTATAGTTTTTAACCATTCCCTCCCTTCACTCAGATTTGCTATGTATAACTATAATGCAGAATGCTTTCAATTATGATCAACTAAGTTTTTGTGGGGGGTTACTTGTGCTTAACCCAACTTCACAAAGGTTTACATTCTGTTTTCTTCTACAAACTTCATATTATTTTTCTAAAATTCATGTGTTTAATCTATTTTATATTCTGAGTTAACTTTTGTATATGGTGAGAGGCAAGGTTTTGACCTTATTCAATTATGTATAGATATCTAACCGTTCCAACAAGATTTCTTTAAAGTATTACTCACTTCTTTATTGAATTTTCTTGACTGCTCAAATCTACTCTATTGATCTATTACTATGTCATATCCATACAGACTTCATCACTGTGTCTAGGGACTAATTGGGGAACCATAGAGGCATGAGATGTTTGACTTTGTTCTTGTTTCTAAGGATTTATTTATAATATCTGAGACTATTTTGGTCCTATAGGAAGTTTATGATAAATCTAAACATTTCTGTACAAAAGGAAGCAGGATGTCAGACAAATATTGTATTGAATCTCTAGATGAATTTGAAAAGGTTTTCCATTTAAAGATATGAAATATTCCAATGGATGAGCACAAGATGTTTTTCCTTTTGTTTAAGATGTCTTAAGCACTTTCAAGGAGTTTCCCAAAGTTTTCAGTGGGGCTGGGGAGGTGCTTCAGCACTTAAGAGCACTTCTGGCTACCCTTGAAGAAGACCTAGGTTCAGTTCCCAGTACCCAGATATCAGCTCACCTATAACTACAGTCTAGAACTCACAGCTATCTGTGTCAGTCCCAGGGGATCCAACACCCTCATCTGATCTCCGTTGACACAAGCCACATACATGATGTACATACGTATATACCGGCAACACACTCAGACACATTAAAAAATACATGCCAAGATATTAAAAATTTTGCTTCACTGTACATATATGGGCACTGATGTGGTTTTTAATCATGTGTCCTACAAATTGGCTGAGCTGACTTAGGGGCTGTCAGTTTTCTTGTGAATCCCTTAGTATTTCCTTGTTCAAGATGATGGTCATCTACAAGTCAAAATATTTTCCCTTATTCCTTCTCAGTCTGGATGCATTTTGTAAGTCTTTTCGTCTAATTGCTCTGGCTGAAACCTCCAATACAGTGTTTGGACTGGCAAGAGGAGATAAAGTTTTATTTCTAATCTTATGAGGAAAGTTTATTATCTTAACATTAAACATGCTATTAATGGTGGTTTTTAAAAATTAGATATTCTTTATCAACAAGCTTCCTTTCCATTCTTACCTTGTTGAGTATTTGTATGTAAGTCATTGGACTATGTCAATTATACTCTCTGTATATTTTAATGTGAATATGTCATTTCTCCTTCTTTATCAACCATACATATTACATTGAATATATGTTGATTCAACTTTATGCTACTGATGTAACCCCCACTTAGTTATTGTGGATAACATTTGTCATGTACTGCTATATTCTCTTCGATGGTATTTTGGTGGAAACTGCTGCAACTATATTGATGATAGATATTGGTCTACTGTAAGATGAATCTTAAATGGTCTTATTAATAGAACACTCAGGGCCAGATATAGGGTGAAAGTCTGACAGAGATCAGAGGAATTAGGAGCAGCCGCCAGCCTCACCTTAACAATGCCACTGCTTCCAAAAGAGTGTCTGATTTCCTATATCTCCACGTCTATATCCCTTTCTGTTCTGTTCTCCCATTGGCTCTCTCAGCCTAGCTACACCACTTTATGTCTGTCTGTATAGACCTCCAGAATTCTATGGTTGATGTTGGGATTAAAGGCGTGTGTCTCCACACTTAACTCTTTCTAGTGTGACTTGGAACTCACAGAGATCCAGACAGGCCCTGCCTGCTCTTTCTAGTGTGACTTGGAACTCACAGAGATCCAGACAGACCCTGCCTGCTAGGAGATAGGATTAAGGGAGTGTACTAACATTACAAGGCTAGCGGCTGACCTTGTTCCTCTGATCCTCAGATAAATTTTATTGGGAGACATAGATAAAATACCACCACAGTCTACAGTTCATTTTCTTATTATGCTTTTGTCCAGCTCTGTTCTGAGGATAATAGTAACTTACAGGATTACCCAACAGAGAGGTATGCCTTTGAGTCTTTGGGAAAATTTTATTAGATTAGTGCTGATGTTTTGTGAGAAATTCCAATACTGAAGCTATTTATAAGTTCAGTGAAACTAGGTTTTTCTTTCTTGTTTTGAAATTGTTTCAATCTTTGTATTTGTTATATGTATATTCAGATATTCAGATATTCAGATTTTGTAGTTCTTGAGTCCATTTCTGTGGTTGTGTTCTATAAGAATCTATTCATTTTATCTACTTTACAATTGTTCATAATATGTCCTTGCCACCTTTTTATTTTTGCAAGGTTCATAGTAACATCACTCTTGTAGTTTTGCTTTATTTCTTATTGTTTGTTTACAGTGATGGAGATTAGATCCAGTGCCTTCACACATCTTAGGGAACCACTTTATAACTGGACTAAATTCCAGTCCATATATCCCTCTTTTAATGCTGGTCTTAATAATATAATTCTTCCCTTTTCTTGGACACTCTATCTGAAGATTTTTCCATTTTTGTTGTTGTAAGGAACTAATATTTAGTTTTATTGGATTTATCAGTTGCTTTTCTGTTCTTTAGTTCATTAATATCTTTTCTATTATTTTTTATTTTCTATTATTTTCTATTATTATTTCATTCTTTCTGTTTAGTTTATTGTTCTTAAGTTAAAGTCAGGTTACTTTATTCTGGGTCTCTCTTTTTTGTTTGTTTTTGTTTCTTTCAAGATTAATTTTTTTAATCGCATGCATATGAGTATTGGCCTACATGTATACATATGCATCTATTCATGCTTGGTGCCCACCGAGGTCAGAAGAGGAAATTAGTTCACTTTGAACTGGAGTTACAGAAAGTTGTGAGCTGCCATGTGGGTACTGGGAACTGAACATGGGTCCTCTAAAAAAACAGCCAGTGTGCTTAACCACTGAGCTATTTCTCCAGGCCTCACCTCTCAGTTTCTAACTAATGTGTATATATAACCACAATTTTGTGACATTACATTGTTTTTCTTTGTTGTACTTTCATCTCAGAACATTCTCATAATTTCTCCCTTAATCTCATTTTTTATTTGGGATTATGTTCTTTATCCATTTGTAGTTTTCTATACGTCCTTACTAGCACCTGATTGGTGTGAGTGGACAGGACACACTTTGCATATTTTTAGCCCTTCAGGCTTTACCAAGATTAATTTTAAAATCTAGTTTATATTTTGTCCTTCAGACTTGATGTGCTCTTGGAGTGCTCTTGACAAGAATGTGTATTCTTTGGTGAGTGGCATGTTCTATAGAAGTCTGTTAGGGCCGGCCAGTGATGATACTCAAATTGTCTATTTCACTTTGAATATATTAATTATTGTCATCTTGACCTAGTTGTTCTATACATTATTTCATGTGAGGTACATATTGAAGACTCAAACTCTTATTGCTGAGGTATTTCTGTCAATCCTGTCAGATTTACACATTTTAGAACTCAGTTAGGTGGCTATTTGTATACAATCACCATATTATCTTGAAGAATTGACTCATTTAAAATCATGAAATGTGCCTCTTAGTCATTCAGTAAAATTTATGTCTGAAAGTTCATTTGATCTGTATTACTATAGCCATTTGAGCATTGTTTGTATTATTATTCACATAGCATATAATTTTTCAGAGCTATGAAAATATGCTTATAGCAACCCAGAGTTCTGCAAAAGTTGATTATATAAAAATATTGCTTATCCCCAGCCAAGGCTTAGGTACCATCACGGAAGAAGGGGCAAAATGGTTGTAAGAGCCAGAGATAAGGGAGGACTACTGCAAATTCATGTCTTCTAGACGTGATGGGATGGACCTCAGAACTCAGGAACTCACTGTAGCCATGGTTTCCTGCACAAGACCAAACCAGCCAACATTCCTGCATGGAGTGGGCAGGGGCTTATGAACCCCCACCCTTAAAAGATGAGATAATGACAGTTGATGGTTGCTGGAGGAAGAAGAGTCAATTCAATACTGTGGCCCATAGTAGGTCAATCAACAAATGGGAAATGGTGTATTATCTTTTTTAAAAAAGGCCATGAAGTTGGAAGTTGGTAAGTGGTGATATGGGAGGCATTAGGGAGAGGAGTAGAGCTGAAATAAATTGTTTGAAATTCTCAAAGAATTAATACAAATATTATACTGAAAACATACCGTTTGTTTAAAATCTCATAGAAGGAAATTTCAGAAGTCTTTTGATAATTTTTTGCTGATATCTTTTCTTGATTAATTCTTTAAGGATATTTTAGAATTTTTCTAAGTGTCAAATATTGAAAGACGTTAGTGATTGATTTTTGGCATGATTTTATGGTGACCTGAGAATATATGCTATAAAAATAACTTTATTTTGTTAATTAGTGAAAGTTTTTCTTTTAACTTGGAATTTTAGAATTAGAAGAAACCACAGGTAACTGAACTTTAAATAAAATACTATTTTAAATTTACTCCTGAGTTACGTATGTCTTATACAGAAGAAAAATCAGCTTTCATGGGCCAGTCAGGACTTACACACTAATGAATGAAATTAAACATTTGCATATATTGGCTAGAGATTTTGTAATGTTGAAGGGCTATCATTTGAATGTGAGTGTTGCTATGAAATACCAATCATATTATTGCCATGCAACCCTGGATAAGCGAGTTCATTTCATGTCGTAGGTCAAGTTTCTTGCAATTTTGTTGTATGCAAAGTTAAAGCATATTGAAACTCTTATATGGTTGTCAACATTATTAAACAATACAGAAACTGTCTACAATAGTTGGGATATAAAATGTGTGAAGCAACAAGTATGAAATGTCAGCCTAGGCCAGAGCCTAAAGGGATGAGCATATGGGAGGTACTTCATAAGCCATTTCTCCATTTTCTGTTCCCATACATACAGTCATCTTAAGGAATTTGCAGAAACTGTACTGAAAGAAAGTTAAGTTCTCCCTCCCTTCCAGAAGATTTCATCGTGTTTGTTAGTTATGTTGGCTGACATTCACTTGCTTTATTCTTATTGCTTCTTTCTAAATAAAAGGAATGTCAGCAGCTTCAGAGTCCCAGTTATTGTGTTCTGATGGAGGTTTTTCTCCTACCAATGATTGAGACTTGTCTTGAACTAAACTAATGGTATCATGATCCTCTGAGAAAGTAATTATGAAAGGAACAGAAAAATGTTTCAGTTAATCACTTAATTAAATGTCTGTGTGGAATTCTGTATATGACACTTTAAGAATTTTTAATGGTATCAGGTATTATATTACTAAAAAAGCAATTCAACCAGTAAAATGTTCGAGTGAACTAAAATTAAAGTTTTCAATTCATTAATTTAGCTTCCACTGACTGAATGTTTTTGATGTTCAAATACCAAAGAATAGAAAGAAAAAAAAAAGAAATCTTAAGTATGTTAGAGTAATTATCAGATACCAAATTCCTTTTTCATTGAGTTTAAATGTACTATTATTGTGGGGTTTAATGTGTTCCTAAAAACATTTAACATTAAGATGGTGAAATCTGTAGTAAAGTGAAGGCATCCACTTCATTTTAAATTCATGCTCACGTTACATTCTTTCATTTATTTTTATTTTTTTTCTTTTTTCTTTTTTTATTAAAAAGATTTTCCACTCCTTTTACATATCAACCTCAGATCCCCCTCTCCTCCCTCCTCCCTCCGCACCAGCTCCCCCTCAACCCACCCCCACTCCCACCTCCTCCAAGACAAGGTCTCCCATGGAGAGTCCCCGGAGTCTGGCACTCTCAGCCAAGGCAAGACAAGACCCTCCTCTCTGCACCAAGACTGCGTCAGGTGTCCCACCACAGGCACTGGGCTCCAAAAAGTCAGGCCCTGCACCAGGGACGGATCCCGACCCCACCGCCTGGGGGCCCTCAGACACTCCAAGCCAAACAACTGTCTCAAGCCTCCAGAGGGCCCAGTTCTAATCAGAACTACTCACTTCTTTTATTGCTATCCCCTACATTTCTTCTCCATTTCTACTATAGAATATATTAAAAGGAATAAAAAGCACCAGTTTCAACTTGTAGATATACATGAATACCTGTATTTATTTACATACACAAACACCTTACCTCTTTTCCCCTTTGAGACAGGACCATTCAATGTATCCCTGACTGGCTTCAAACTCACATTTCCACCTCTTTCTTCTGATTGCTGAGATTTTAGGCTTGTGTGACCACACTGAGCTCTATGCCTTTATTGTTGAACAATCATTTGGGGATACATAGAATGTAGCCACATGGGCTATTTACTTATCACAATTGACTTTTTGTGTGGTTCTGGGGACAGAATTCAGGGTCTCGTGCACGTTACCCAAATATTCTACTGCTGAGCTACACCCACAAATCTTATTTATAATAGGCTTAAGATGTTTTATCTTTGTTGTTACTTTTAGAAATAAAGGTGGCTAGATTTTCAAACACCTACTTTAAACTAACTCTTGGCACTCTAATCCACATTATTTAAATAACTTACATACTTTAAGTAAAACTAGATGTCATCTCTTTTGGGGCAATACAGTTATTTTAGAGGAGACCTTCCTCATTACAAATTACCTTCAGAACCCATTCTTATGAGTCAGTGTGCAAACATTTGGTCTTCTGAGTGTGAGCTGAATTTGTGGGAAGGTTAGGTAGTCTGAGTCCAACAAGCATTGGGGGTGGGGTAGGAAGCAAGTTGAACAAATGCTTTTTTTTTTTCGTTAAAGTAGGTGTTGATCTCAAGGAATGAAAATATTTCTTTTGTGTGACTCAGATATTGTTTCTAATACATTTCCACAAGAGGAGTATAAAAATGCTTACCTGGCAGTAAAGGAGCTATGTTTGAAAAATTAAGTTTACTTGGTTGGTTCAGGTGATTTGTCTTGTGTTGAAATATAGTTGTTTTGTGGCATTATAAGCAGACAATGATTCTTATAGAATAAGACCCTAACTTATTCTCACATCATTTGGATATAACTTTATTTTCCTTAATGAGTTCATAGCTGAATGGTGTCTAGTTGGAATAAGTAGGTCCCTGATGACATATTTTAGTAAGATAGTGCAGTCCTTGGTCCTTTACTATTGCTCCCCTGGCTGCATGAGATGAGCAGTTTTGCTCTATCACACATTCCTGCTGCTATGTGTTGGCCTCATCGCTGGACCACAGCAATGGAGCTTGGTACCCACAGATGGAAACTTCCTAAACTCTAAGCCAACATAAATCATTCCTTCTTTAATTTGGTTACCTCAGGTATTTTGTCACAGCAACAGAAAGTTATTAAAGCTTTCACAATGCCCAGAG
>LZPO01095773.1:1208296-1222427 GCA_001675575.1 Neotoma lepida
GAGTGTTTTCTTCATCTTTTTTTTCGTTGTTTTTCAGTGGTGGAGGTGGAACTTAGGGCTCATGTATATTCAGCACATTTTCTGCCATGGAACCCTATTCCCAGATTCCCAGATTTGGTTTATATTGGGGCAGGAAAATATTAATTCAGCATCTTTGAGAGCTCTTGGGGGATATTTTTATCCCTGTACAAGGGGACTTTCCATCTATGTACTAATTTGTGTTTTCCCCCCACCTGTTTATTCATGGAACATTTTTAAGTCTTAACTTCCTTGACAGTGATAGTGGTAGAAATATAACTTAGATATAATTCTAGTTCTCAAGACCTGATATGACAAAATGAAAAGAGAAGGGATTGAGTTCCATCACAACCTGGGGGCATAAAGGAGAATTTGAAAGCTGAGTTGTACATCATTTTGTCAAATTGCCACAAAAGGCCTTTTGGTACACACTTCAGTAAGGAATAAAAGGATGTTTTCCCCCCACACATACCTAAAGAAACCTGAGCCGTTTACTCATGGAATCCCATAGAAATAAGCTAGGAGTAAAACACTGCCTGGCATGCATGAGGCACTGGGTTCAATGCCCAGCACCACACAAAAAATATTCCATGCAAACAAAACTACATTCTCCTGTGGTATGGTTATTAATCAAATTAGAGAGAAAGTTTCAATGCCCCTCTCCAATGCTCCCTTCCTGAGCTTATTCTGCCAAGTGAGAACCACACAAAACAGCCAGTGCTTTGGGTTTTCACAATATTCTTTGAAAATGTTTATCACCAAAGGTGATGGCTTGGTTCTGACAGTGTAGTCTTGGGGTTGGTAAAATGCTGTATCATGAAACTCCCATTACTGAGAGTGTAGATCAGTTAATATATGTGTTGTCCTCACCCACGAGTGAGGGAAGTTCACTCTCAGCTGGCCCAGCCACCTAAGAAGCAGGTCTACTGTTTAAATGTAGATCCTTTTAACACAGTGGTCTGAGTCTCATTCCTCAAACACACCACTTGCTAAACACTTAGAATTCCTTACAAGACCAACTTCAAGGCCTTGTTCATATTTATCAAAGGGTTTTATTGGACAAAGGTTGAATATAAAGGAAAATAGCAGCAATATCTGACTCAATCTAGTTACCTGCTTTATTACTATTTGTTAACAGTAAAGATGGGGGTAAGGACTAACGTGACCTCTTTTCTTAATTGTTTTGATCATATTTGTGAGATAGGCTTATATCACTTTATAGATAAGATCAGAATGTTATGAGAGATGATTTATCTAAGAACATACAATAAATCAGTGGACTTGGAGGGAATGATATTGACTCTCCAACTAATATTCAACTTCTTTTGGGTCAGATTGCAATTATGAAGTAAATATATGTGTGTCAAATATTCAACAATATATTGAGTCTCAAAAATTACCTTTGCACACTGTTATTTCAATAGCACAGTTATAGAGAAAATGTGTATGTAAAATACGCAAAAGTGTACCAAACCACAAAACCAATTTTACTTACTTTTGTTTCACTAATATTAGCTGCACTAAATGGAAGATTATAATTACTGGATTTACTTATTTATTTTTATTTATCAGACAATTTAATAGAGCTGTTCACACTGTTCTGAAATTTATAATCTTCATAGGCACCCTTTGAGATGGTTTATTACTTACTTTTCTGTTGTTGTGATTTATGGAAGAAAAGAGCTTATGTAAGCTTCTGGTTCCAGAGGGAGAATCCATAATGGTGGCAAAGGCATGGCAGAGATAGCTGGAGCAGGAAGCTGAGAGATCACATTTTCAACTACAAACAGGAAGCAGAGAGAAGTGGGGTGAGGCTCTAAACCCTCAGTGCCTGCCCACAGTGATGTACTTGCTGTAGCAAGGCTCCACTTCCTAAACATTCTGTAACCTTCCCAAACGGTGCCTCCAGCTAAGGACCATGCTCAAATAAATGAACCTATGGGGGACATTTCCCTTTATAGCCAACAGAATTGGTACTGTTACTATCCGCAACTGTAAACGATTCAACAGATTTACCTTAAATGTAAATGTTTAAAAAAGGGGGAGAAGGTGGAAGATGCATTATCTCTATCATTATTCACTCTGAATAGGCCCATTTTTCCTTTGCAAAGTGATTCCAGGCAAATGGCCTGTTTTTATTTTTCCAAGAAATCAACAACTGGCCCTGGATCCTGACTCATCCCCTACTTACCCTTTCCTCCCCCAGTGAACATGTACTGTCATTGACTTTTCAGAAGAATACAGTAACTACTGTGTAACCAACCACACACGGCATCTCAGAAGTGGACTTGAGGTCCTTAGATCATGGCATCCCATATCGGAGTGTTCTTTATAGCTCTGTGTTCTCCTTTTCCATGACTGCTGCTGTCTTTCTGGCAAATCTCCGTTGCACGAAGAAGGAAGACTGATGAATCCAGTTGCCAAGGTAGACAGAGTGTAGCCATGCAGTGCTCAGCTCATGCTGTAACTGGTGAGCACACCTCACTAGAACCTTGCAACACATCTTGTAATCCCAGCTGGGCCTCCCCTGAGCAGAGGCAGCAATTATGCATAGTGGGTTTGAGATGTAAACAAATGTCCATGGGGGACTGACTTAGAATCAGCCAAGTCATTTCATTTACAGCTTGCATCAAATTGGAATGAAGGGCTCTGATCAGGGAAATCGAGCACACTCATTTACTATCTCAGCAAGTGTTTTTAAAACTCATGTACAATGCTTTCTCTTTGGAGATGTGATTGTACAGTATATTCAAGGCTCAGAAGGCACTTTAGAAATAGACTGTATCTTTAAAATAACTCCCTATTTCCTTTTGTACTAAGCTCAAGTACATCAGTGTGATTTTGGCCATTTTCCATTACTATTCCTTCTTATGACTTGGTGCCATAAGCCTGGAAATGGATAGTGAAAAATTATATTTTTATGGAAACTTCGATGGTATCATATCATGTCTTTGTCTCTCATTCTGTTTCTTTATGCTTCAGCAAAAGCTTTAAATGATGAAAGTTGAAATAATTGTTTATAAAAATCTAAGAAAAACAAAATAAGCCAAAACCTTATATAGAACAAGTTACAAGCTGGAGTGTTGTGTCCTCTGGCCCTTACTTAGTTTAAAACTATGAGAATGGAGGGACCTGTGCATAAAAACAAGGCCTAGAAAATACCAAGGGATGCTGGGCCACAATGTCCTGCCATATGCTTATGCCACTGGAAACTTCGTAAGACCACTTGCTCCATTCATGAACTCTGGGAAGCATTTATATTTCAAAGCACAGAGGGAAAACTAGGTACTTTGGAAGATGAAAAGAAGCAAATGAACTCAAGAGGAGGTGACAAACTAGTTTGCTAAATAGGAAAGCATTGAGGAAATCAGGCAAGCAGTCTGTGACTGAGGAGAGCTAAAAGAGAGAGTAGTCAGGGAAACTTTCCTGAGGGATCTAGGTCATTGAGAAGTTCTTGAAAAGACTTTGATTTGGGTTCCATAAGAGAAATAAGAATTGTGCTGGGACCGAAGGATTTGGACCTGAGTTCAAATCCTGCTTCTTTCTTATACTAACTGCTTAGCCTTGGGAGAGTTTGTTTTTACTTGTTTGTTCATTCATTTATGCAGACAACTAATGCACAACACTCCCTATGTGTCATGCATTTTTCTAAGTGCTTTGTGAGTATTAACTCATGTAAACCTTATAATAATTCTATAAAACAGGTACTAGTATAAGCTTCACTTAAAAATTATTTAACTTTCTGTGGTGCTCCGGATTGAACTCAAGGATTTGAACATTCCAGGCAAGTGTTGAGCTAATAACTAGTACCACTAGCTATCATCCCCAATTGTACCAAAGAAGAAACTGAGGACCAGAGAGGTGAAACAACATCGTGTCCAAAGCCGTACAATTAATAAGTGGCAGGATTGAGAATCAATTTCAGGTGCTGTTCAAATCCTCGTGTATGCACTTAGCTGCTACAGCTCAGCTTTTCTGATGATCAATTTCTCATTTATAGAACAAATCCTTTTGATCCTGTTGTGAGGAATAAATACTTTAAGGGGTCAAAAAAAGCACTCAATATAAAGCATTCTTTAAAAAAAATAATGATAAATTACTCCCTCCTGGAAAGTTCAGTTTCTCCTGGTCTTTGGACTCAATACTGTCTGGGTATGTTCTTAAATATATGCTGCCTCGCCTCTTGGATCTTCTCGATTTGTTTTTGCCTGTCAGTTTCCCTCACTACACCCTAGCTGTTTTGTCATTGCTATCCTAGCACATGTGATGTTCAGGCTCCTAGCACCCCCTTCACTCTATGGAGTAGATTAGCCTCTATTAGGAGTTACTAAGCCAGCCCTATTCATGATCAAAACAGAACATCCCTGCAAGATTTCATCCACTACAGCCATAAATTCACTCTTCAGATAGCTTGTAAGTATTCTTTGATTGTGTGCTTAGCTGTGTGCTGAGTGACATGTGGTACACACATACATGTGCATGCATGCCTGTATATGCACACATGTACATGTACACATGCAAAAAAAAAGATAAAGGAGTAGAAAAGTAGATGTGGTTTGAATAATAATGGTCCCCATAGGCTTATATATTTGAATGCTTAATCATCAGAGAGTAGTACTATTTGAGAAGGATTAGGACAATTAGGAGGTATGTCCTTCCTGGAGTAGGTGTGACCTTGGAGGAAATGTGTCACTGGGGGGTGGGATTTGAGGTTTCAAAAGCCTGTGCCAGGCCCAGGCTCTCTCTGCCTGCTGACCAGGATGTAGCTCTCAACTGTTTCTCCAGCACCATGCCTGCCATGAGTGCTGCAAGCTCCCTGAATTAGGATTAGCCTAATGGATTATTAGGCTCATGGATTAGCTTCTGAAACTGTAAATAATCCCCGAATTAAATACTTTCTCTTATAAGAGTTTCTGTGGTCATGGTGTCTCTTCATAGCAATAGAACAGTGACTAAGACAGTAGGGTTATGGGAACACTGCATGCTATCCTGGAGACTCTGCAGAGCTGTACTTTGTCTAACTTTCATCCCCACAAGCCAAAGGCTGCCTCCAGATGCCCTTTCCCCTTTCCCTACCTCCCAGCACCATTTAGCCACCATTCATCTGCTAGCTGTAGGGTCCAACTGCCGAAACTAAGTAATGTGATGAGGGTAATCTCAACTATCCAGCTAACAGATTAATGTGTTACTTTTCCTGGGTAATGTGTTCATTTCAAAGGGGATTTTTAGAAGACATTAAGGCATGATGGCAGGAAATTTCTGGTCTCATTGTGGCCTGGAGTGGAAGAGACTATCCCGACACGACCTGAGCTTAAAGAACTAGCATCTGCCTATTTTTGATGATGGCCTTTTGGGAAGTTCTGCCAGGGCCCAAGTTGCATCACTGCCTTGTGACTTTTAGTATGCCACAGTCAAGTTTGGTTTAATGAAAAGAAAATGAACAATACTCCTGTCTTATATTTGGAATGTGTCTTCTTTGGACCTATTAAGAAAATTCTCTTGATCACAGATGTTGTCTGCACCTGGGTAAAATCTGACAATGCTCAATACCTGATGGGCAGCATTCCAAACGCCTCTTATATGCCATCTCATTTCATTCTCACCAGCAACCCCAGGAAGTAGACACTACGTTTAGTCTACTTTTCAAACAAAGATCAAGATGTAGAGAGAAGTAACTTGTACAAGGTCATACTGCTACTAACCATGACATTTAATCACATACACAGCATTTTGGAGACAATTTTCCTTTTGCTGTACAGCATCAGCAGACAGAGCAGAAAGCGCTTGGATCACAGAAACCCTCCCTCCCCCATAAGGCACCTCTTTTAATCCTATATCCAGAGCACAGTGCTGCTCTGCCATAGGAAGCCCAGAGACAGCTCACTAGCCTGGTACTCAGACTCTGCTCAGAAGAGCCTATTCTGCTCCTAAGAATAGTCTGGAACTGGTGTCACCTTCTTCCCTTTTGTGTTACAACGGGTTTTCCCAGGACCTCCTCTAGCACTCTTCTTTTCTCACACAGGGAAAAGGAGAGTCATGAGTGCCATGGGACACACCTTTAATATCAGCACTTAGGAGGCAGAGGCAAGCAGATCTCTGTGATTGAGACTAAGTAGCTCTACACAGTGAGTTTCAGGCCAGCCAAAGCTACATTTATTATGTAAATTGAGGCACTGTCTCAAATAAAAAGGGTTGGAGGGAATGCCTCCATCTAGTCATTGCTTTAAAGTTTGCTAAGGAATAGCCAAAGGGTGACTAATACAATCAAAAGTAAAATGGGGGACTAGAATGATGTCTCAGCAGATGAGAACACTTGTTACTTCCATAGAAGACCCAAGTTCAGTTCCCAGAACCCACATGGTGGCTCACAATTGTCTCTAACTCTAGATTTATGGGATTAGATGCACTCTTGGTTTCTGTGAGCACTAGGCACACACATAGTGCACATACATTCATGCAGGCAAAACACTCATACAGATACAGTAAGATAAATCTTTTTCAAAAAAATAAAAGGAAATTTTACCAAATTAATCCTCCAGTGTGATGTAGTCAAATCAGGTTTCTTTTCAAGGCAATTGCATACTGTGCCTCTGAATCTGCAATTCAGCTTCTTTTTCTCACCAGTAAAGCACTTACTATGTGTCAAATACTGCATTAAGTAAAAACTTCCATTATCAATAACAATCCCTCTCTCAAACCTCTACCATCTGTCATATTTAACCTCACAGCATACACTTTGAACAAAATATGAGTAGTGTCTTCCTTTTATTTCTGATGAAACAGAGAAAGAGAAGAAATTTGCCAAAGTCACTAAAATACCAGTGAATGCTTACTAGCTTCTAGCTCATTCTTTGCATTTGGGCATTATCATTCAGTTTCATCCCAGCTTCGCAGTAACAACACTCATGAATACTGATATTACATGCACAGTAGCATGAATGCAAAACACAATGACATCATTAATGCATCAGCATGTTACATGAGAGTTAGAGCATGCTTCAGCATGATTAAAAGTAGTTATTTGACAAGTCAAAAATTGGAAAAGTTTAGATACAAACTTTTCATACGTGTGTTCATTGTTCCTCCTCTGGTAATAAATCTAGGGAATTATGATATGGAGTGTTGTCTACTTGACATAGTTTAGGTCTTTCAAGAAGGTTTGGATTTAGCTGTGCCCATACATAAATAATTAAAACACAGTTAAATTTGGGTGTCCTTTAGAAAATAATTTAAAAATAATGAATTCAGCTCATTCACTTTAAAAATGAACAAAAGTGATGTTTTATTCAAGAGAAAAAATAAATAAAATACATTTCTGGCCCATATTTAAGCAGCCAAAGAAAAGAGGAACAAAAAGAGCTGAAGGGCTAGAAGGAAAACAGCAGGGTAAAAGAGATGCTAGAGAAGAATAGAGATGGTTAGAATGGGGGAAAGTAAAAAGAGACACAAAGATGCCAGAAAATATTAACCCAAAAGAACTGATCTTGGTAATGCAAGGAAAGCGAAGGATGTAATGTAAAGTGAAGGCAAGAATGTAAAGGAATAGTTAATAAATCTCACACCACCATTTATTTCTCTAATTTAACAGTGTCTTGTTACACAAATTATGAAACAAAGAATAAATAGCAAATCTCCAAGTTAACTCTAAAAAATAAAAGAACAACCACGCCTGATTGTTATTCTCATTAATACACAGACATGAAGAGAATGACATAATTTTCATTTTAACCTTTTACCAACCTTATTTCATTGATCCTATTTTCATATCATTTTAATTACAGTATTAAAATAATTTTATTTTATTTATATATACTAAATATTTTGAGTATTTCCTCCCTTGTTGGGTAAAAACATTTTATACATTTATAATATTTCTTATACAGTTTTCATGTTATGAACTTATATGTAATGATGCTAGTATTTTCATATTTTGATATTTCTATCAATGTAGGAGAAAGTTTTTTTGTCCTGCCTGGTCCCGCCAGGTCCCGCCAGGCCCCTCCAGGCCCCACTTTTCTCCAGCCTGCTGGTCCCACAGCCACTTATAAAATAATCACTCAAAAGCTTATATTAATTATAACTGCTTGGCCATTAGCTCAGGTTTATTACTGACTAGCTCTTACACTTAAACTCAGCCCATTCCTATTAATCTATATGTCGCCACGTGTTCCGTGGCTTTACCTGTGTGCCATTACATGCTGCTCTCTGGGCAGCAGGATGGCGTCTGCTCAGCTCTGCTTTCTTCTTCCTCTCTCCCTAGTTAGAATGTCCCGCCTACCCTTATTCTGCCTCACCATTGGTCAACAGCTTTATTTATCAACCAATTAGAACAACACATATTCACAGCATACAGAACAACATCCCCATCATTTCCCCTTTTCTTTCTATTTAAAAGGAAGGTTTTAACTTTAACATAGTAAAATTACATAAAAAAACAGTTATCTAAGCAAGAATTACAGTTATAATATCTAGTCTATATTTGGCAAATTCAAATAAAATATTCTATTTATCCTATATTTGTGAGTCTAGTTTTCATATCTAACATATCTTTTATCATAACCAAAGAGAATTATACTTATAACTATCTAATCTTCAACTACATCAAAGACTTTAGAAAGATATAATACTACCTAAATAAACAGGGAATACATTTTAAGCAACTTTTAAAAATCTAGAATGACAGAGACAGCTGGCTACCTGGACAGTTACCCAAAGTTCTTTTGCAATGTTGGGGCATTCATTCTTCAGCCTATAGGCTCAGAGATTTTTAGTCATTTTTTCCTGTGTCCTGTAGAATGTTTGGCAGTCTCCTCTGCAAAGCAGGAACCTGAAGGACCATCTTGTCTTGTAAAGTTCAGTGGTCACCTTCCTATGGGTCCTGTATGTCCACTCGATACATTTTTTTCAAGCAGGCCAGGCAAGAACAGTTTCTTGTCCAAATGGCTATTTTTTCCAAGAAGAAGATAAACTCCATATAGAGTGTCTTTAATGCCCATCTTTCTTTTTGAAGTAAATTGGTGCTGCCAGGAGCAAACGTGTCTCTGTCTGGAAAATCTAAGTTTTTAAAACATTTTAAATGCCATATTCTATGGGTCATTGAAGTGTTTGAAGATTGCCTATCTATCTGAAATATATCTTTGTATACCTAAAAAACTTAACATGACTATAAGTTTAATTATCATAGAAGACTAATTATTAATCTGCATTTCTTAATTATTTATTACAATTTAAATGAGTTACGTGAACATTATACCTTAAACAAGAGTAGAAATATATATATACAGTATAACAAAATTAACTTTAAATTTGTATCAATAAACTAAAATCTATACCAATGTAAAACATTTTAAACAATTTGCCCTTTAAAAGTAGGTTCAACAATCTACCCTTTTACTTTATCATATCTATATCCTATATTTCCATATCATTTCAATACTATTTTTTATACTGTTATATTTTGTGCCTCATCTTCCCTTAGTAATATTTTTTAATTAAAAAAAATCTCAAGGCCACATAGTTAAGTTAAAATAAGTTACTTCCATATTTTTCGTAAAAAATGTTAAAATTTTATCATTATTATTATTATATTATCATTATTATTATTTATACCTGTGTATTTGTGTGTGCATGCATATGCGTGTGCATGCCATAAGGCACTAGTCAAGGCCAGAGAACAACTTTGTGGAGCTGGTTTTCACCTTCCGCTTTTACATGTTCCATGAATTGAACTCAGGCTACCAGGTTGAATTTTTAATTCATGTAGTAATATTACATGTAGCAAAACACAAAAGATTTTGTTAATTTCTCTGCATATTCATGACCATTTACTCTATAGTAACCTCTATTCACTTTACATATAGTGAACTATAGACTGAATGATTATGACGAATCAACGAAATTTCTCATTGCAGTAATGTATCACTCTGGTTGAAGATGTCAGTAAGTCAGGGAGGTGACACCCATATAGGGACAGGGATAGACACAAAATCTCAGTATCTTCCTCTGAACTTTGATTTGGGCCTACCTAAACTGCTATGAATTAAAATGCTAACTAAAAATTTCTTCATCTTCATTTGTTTTCCTTTCTAACACTTGCTACTGGTTAGTTTTCACGCCTTGTTGTCAAAACAGAAATTTCCCAGAAACACTAGACTTACAAATGAGTAAAAGCATTCTTATTTTGATCCACTTTTTACAGGAAATGATGTTTTCCAAGATAAGCAATCAAGTTCTTCAGTATACAGGTTCTGTCGTATTAGAAACACGGTTCAAAGCTGGGGGTGGTAGCATATACCTGTAACCCCAGCACTTAGAAGACTGAGGCCGAGGATCTAGCATTCTAGCTCAGCAGGGTTACAAAAAGAGACCCTGTCCCAAAACAAAACCATGCAGAAAGGGACATGGCCACTACCCTCAAATGATGTTAACCATATATGGAATTAGGTTTTTATTAAATGCCTCCTGGGGCTATTTAATAAACAGTCAGACATTTTTAGTAAGTATCTGCATTTTATCTATTACGTTTTGGTCATAGCTCTCACATCAATGGAAGATGCAATGGCATACTAGGTAGAACCTGTGTCTGAATTCAAATCTAATCAGACCCTATATTAGCTTTGTTTGGTATTGTGTTAAAGCATGGGCCCTGCCATAAGACAAAACTGATTTGGAATCCTTGTTCTGTTGCTTAGTTAGTTTTTACTGTGGAAAACCCTTGCTGTGCCTGTTTTTAACTTGAGGAAATCATCATCATCATCATCATCATCATCATCATCATTATCATCATCATCATCATCATCATTATCATCACCACCTTATAGGGATTGTTATGAGAATTAAATGCGCTAACACAGATCTGGTATGAAGTAGCTCCACATTAATGGATACCGTTATAATTATTTATTTATAAGGAAAAACAGGTTTTGTTTTTCTTTTTAAATAACATTCCTACTTTTTTGTTTTGTCTTTTTTGTACCATTTTATCTGTGTTATTCTTAGCATATTTCCCTCTAAAGATACTTTTTAAAATATACTATACTTTTCCATAATCAAGGATAATTCATGTCATATATTCTTCAAAGGCCTGGAGGAAAATTACCTTCTAAATCCATCAGGTCCCAATGTGTTTTGGACGATGAAATTCTCCTATATTTGTCTTGACTTCTGTATTTATTAGACTGTTCAGATGACTCTGACAATTTTATGTAATTGAAAAGAGGCCCAAGTTTTAAAAAATTTCTTTGTGACCTGAGAATTATTCATCAAATTATTATCTGTGCTTAAAATTATTTTAGCATTTTGCTAGATACTGGATCACTTTATCATTCCTTGTCTAAGAAATACAGTGTGCACTATTTTAAAAAAAGCATTACCTTGAGAGCCAACATCCATTGACTGTCTAAACTTTTTTAACAGCTAGATTCTGCATTTTTTCTCTTTCTTTATTTAGAAGCTTTGTGTGAACCACCAACTCCAAATTCCCAACTCTGAATGAAAAAGTCTTTTCAGGAATGGATGAATAAATAATGACTAATGCCAATAGCTCTCGAACCACCCTTCAATGGTTGGAGGCTGCTTTTTGAAATGCCAAGTGTTGTTGTGAAGCTGCAGCGTGCAGAACGTTTCTAGAGCACAGCAATAATTAGCAAATAGTGCTGTTACTGATAGTACAAGGCTGCTCAGAATAGTGCCAAGGATTCAAAACAGGAGGGAGATGCTTTTTTTTTTCTTCATAGTTTGACTTTGCCTCCGTGTCCAATTGCACAGGTTAATTGTCTTTTTAAAGAGACTAATAAATGGATTATTCTGCATAGCAGAGGAAAAAATAGAATATCCAATACAATATAAGACCTTAAAAATCCTTAAAACCATGATAGACTAACATATTAGAGATTTTAAATGTTCACCTATCCAGCATCTTTAAAAATATGTCCATATTTGTTTATGGATTATAGTAATCCTTCTGTTTCTAAGTCATTATGTAAGTTTTAGAATTTTTCCTACTACACCAATCAAAGTTGACTATATTTTATTGGAAGAAAATGCTTCTTGAGGCTGCTCCATTTTTCACTTTACATTTTATATATGTGTCCATTTCAAGCTTTAACTTGCAGCAAGAGCTTAGAAAAAATGTTCTTAAGGAACATTTTAATGTTTGCTCACATGCTTCCATTTCACTGGCTGATGGGGCAAAGGACCAGGAATGAAAAGTTAGATTCAAACACTAACCTTTGAAGATGTGTCAGGGTAATGATCTCCAAATGTAGTTGAGCAAGTGGAAGTATTATGAGACTTGAATGTACAGACATTTATGCTAAGAACCCATCTGGAGTATCAGTGTGGACACGGCCCTATTTTCCTCTGGTTATGTCCCCCTAGTTGTGTCTAGGGGTAGAAGCACGGGAGAGAAAATAGTGAATAGTTTTAACCACTCTACTAAAGCAGAAAATAATCCCATGGTGCATCTACCCTTGCGAATGGGCCTTTCTAAAATACTGAGGAGAGGGAACAGCAATTTCTCATGGCCTTTGAAAATACTCTCCAGTGGATCCAGTGGCATGGAAATTTGCCTCGTTTTATTTGGGGAGGTTGTGTCACCCCCCCCCCCAAAAAAAAGGAAGACTGCTTACTAACTAAGGTGAGATTACTCTCCCCTCCAGTGTGGGGATTAAAATAATAAAATCTCATTTGCAGTTTTCACTGGTTAGCATTTTCAAGCAAGAGATAATGTTGAAATTAGCCTGTTTCACCCAAATATCAGTTCCTTAGGGTGTACCATACATTCATGATAAAACAGTTATTCTAGCAACTCAAAAGCAATAAAACAGGGCCAGGAAACTCTGCGTGTCCCACAGGAGATGTAGATTGCAATGGTGGCCAGAGGTGAGGGAAGTGGTGTTGCCCAAATTTAGTATAAAGACTCCTTTGTTGAGTCTGTGACATCAGTTCTTCATTTGTTGGGTCACTGGGCATAAAGTTATCTAATTCAGCCTTGCCCTTCTTCTTGTCTCCCATGGTAGACAGCACCTCTTTAGTGTTCTGTGGTGGTTCCTGCACTGGCAAAACCACTTCCTATATGCCAGACAAGTTTGACTTTTTACAGTAGTTCAGGGAATTTGGCAAGTATGAAAGAAGGCGTGGGAGAAGTGGTTAGGAATTCATGAGGTAACTAGGAAGTCCTTCTTATTTTGACTTATGCTAGGATCCTAGCCATAACTCTGAAATGTCAGACAATGTCCCTGCTCATTGTCTTGGTGACTTTCACAATTCTTGCCAAACGTCATTGTGGATTTTTTCAATTATGTGAAGGGCAGTTTGTGCCCAGTCTTCTCCTAACCATTGCTGGCCTACTCTTACTATTTTGCATTTAACACACAGAGATTGATTTCTTGCCTAAAATTAGCTGAATTCTATTTGGATCAGTTCAGCAGAATTAAAAAGTATAATTAGCCTGAGAATTCACTCCACTGCTCAACCTAACTGCCACTTAAATATGTCCTGCACTGTTTTTGCACTTTCTGCAGAGCTTATAGAGCTGAGTTCTAGGCTGAAGCAGTTGATTGCATGCAGGAAAGCAGCCATGAATTGCTATGAGCTCCTCGTTGACGATCCTGCATATGTGTGTGTTATCATCTACAATTGTCCTCATAAAATTAAATAAAAGCACGCGTTTATTATTGTGGGGCTCCAATTAAGAGACAGCTGGTGCTCTTATTGCACTTGCATTAAATTGAAACTTGTAATTTAGATGTCCAGATGCACACTTTTAAATCAAAGTATAAAATCGCATTCACTTTGTCCATTTTCCATTCAGAAGTATCTGGAATCTTACCTCGGGGCTCCTCCTGTGCTGTAAAACTCCCTTGAAGTAGGGGAGCATTTCCTCTGCTTAACATTTTTCCTCTCTCAAGTTCTTCGAGGGAAATAAAAAAGTCTGGGTTTTTATGGAAGGGAGGAGACCCAGAAAGTCAAACGGTGAGTATTTAACCCTCCGCGAATTGATGTATGTTTTGCTTGAGGTCATTTTGGAATTCCCTACTTCCCCTCACCTGTCTAGGAAAGTGTCTAGAAACCCACCGCCTTTCTTATTGGCACTTTCGTCGCCGCCGCCGCC
>LZPO01095773.1:1223642-1282769 GCA_001675575.1 Neotoma lepida
GGTCCTCAGAGTCCCCAGTGTCTGTTGCTTGGACTTGACATTGGATACCCCGCTGTGGCTGCCTCGGAGGCCAGTAGCACGTCCCGGCCAGAAGTTACAGAG
The DNA here is from genome assembly GCA_001675575.1 of Neotoma lepida. NCBI lineage: Eukaryota > Metazoa > Chordata > Mammalia > Rodentia > Cricetidae > Neotoma > Neotoma lepida. Next base: position 1,223,745 of record LZPO01095773.1, read on the forward strand.
GTGGGGCAGGCATTAATTTGCTTATATCTAATGATTTCAGGAACCTGGCTTTAAAATGGCGGCATCCACTATATACCCCTGCTAAAGGCTCGCCCGGCACCCGGGCCACCTCACGCAGGGCTGCTTTTTGCTTCTCCCGCTAACAGATGGCATGTGCCGCTGTTTGCTGCCTCTGCCCCTACCGCTGCCACTGAGAACAGGGCCCCTTAGCCTCTGGGTTTGCGCTAGCGACAGAAGGTAAGGAAGAACAGGAGTTTGGGTCCCTGAGACTGGCTGCCTTGCTAGGGGGACGCCGGTGAAAGGCGCTGCTTTTTAAACTTTTTTCCACTCCTGCGAAATAGCAAGTAGAAAGAAAATTAACACTGCAACTTGTTGCGTTTTTTTTTTTAAGTTTTGCTTTTCCTCTTTTTATTCTCTTTCCACTTTCCACTCTTTCTTTTTTAATTTAAAGGAACTTCTTGCATGGCTTGTCAATAGCAAAGGCTTTTGATAACAACTAACTTTCCCATTTGCGTGGTATGCCTGAGTAGGGCCGCGGCAGAACCGCATCTCTTCCCGGGCTGGGTCAATTCCTTTGGGCAGCTGGCTTTTATCACCTGGGGCTGAAGGACATGAGGGTAGTACATTGTGGGGGAGTATTATAAAGGATAGCTTTAATTTTTAGCACTCAGACAGTATGCTTCTATGATAAGAAAATAAAATCAAAACAAAGGTACTTTTGAAGTTTAACAGGCTATTGGTTGTGCGGTTCTCTAATGGCTGTGGTAGACCTACTTTGTGTTTTTCAGAACACTGTTTATTAACAAGTATGGGCGCGTGTGCATACACACACACAGACACACACACACTCATATATATATGTGAATTTTTTGTTCTAATGTATTTTTATGAAGTTCTTTTCTTCCAGATGCTCTTAATTGCTATTTCTAAACTGGCCTCTGATCCTACAGCCTCTCCATATGTGTATGTAAAGTTCATGGGAGAGCATCAATTAAAATAGAACTGCTCCAAGATTTAATTTTGAAATGATTGGTGATTTATCACGGTGCTAGCGTCTTGGTTTAATTAGTAAGTCCTTCGGTGGTGACTGATAGCATGCTTGGAAAACAGACTGGTGATACACCTGAATGAATGACTGGACACCAGGGCTTAACATAATTCATCCATATATTTCCTCCTTCTGGTTAAAGGCATATTGACAAATGAGCCTTACCAGAGCCTTTGGCTTTTTCCTGATTATTTTCTCTTTTGCCTATGCAAATTTAGTCCTTAATAAACAATAAATATTAAATCACTTTAAGTTTTTTTTTAATTTTGTAATGCTTTGGGGAAATACCTACATATTTACAAAAACTTCTCTAAACATAGCCTAAACAGACTTTTGTCTATAATCTAGCTGATAACTATTCTACTCTGTGCTTTTTACTTCTCCCACGCAGTAGAAACTGGAAAGGAAGGAAAGTATTGTTTTGCACCTAATAAAGTCTAGCGCAGTTTTTCTGCTCAGGTGCTGCAGTCTACCTAGAAACAAAGACCCAAGCTGCTTACAATGGAATTGACTGTATACTAATTCCACACTGCTTTCAGGTTATTCAGAGAGCCATGTGAAGCAATTGCTTCACATTTGAAAAAGGAAGTGCTACAGGTAGAGCACTTGGATTTTTTTTTTTTTGTGCAATGAAAGGATGACAAAAGTCAACTTGTCTCATTTTAATGGTTCCAAACTTAGTCCTCACTTCTATAAGCTTCGTCTCTGTGGGTGCTGCTGTAGGGATGAATGACTTTGGCTCAAAGACATCATTTTAAAAAAAAGTATTAAACTTTGGGGCCAGAGCATTAGAGGTGTGAGAATGTTTCCCAGTTACTGTTCTGCTGCCTTTTATAGGGATGAGACTGGAGACTCTGTAGGAAAATGTAAGTGAAGGTTTGTTAGAAAACTGATTGTGAGAGAGAATTGGTCCAGGGCTGGGCTAGAGGTGGGAACTGCGTGCTTCACTCTGTTTGTAAGCACCACTTCATTTCTCTGATTTCCCTTGCTGCTTTAAGAATGCATAATGAGTCCCAGGACTGTTATAAAATAGCTTTTCCTCAACTGTCTTCTTCAGGCATTTCATAACAACTTCTTTTTGAGGAGGCTAAAACCTATGACTATGTGCTGGTAGCCAAAGCAGCCTTGTGATTGTATTTGTACCCATCTTATAGTTAAATAATGTTTTGCATACATAGCTGTTTAATATGTTGAATTATATATAAAAAGGCAGTCTATAAATTCACAAGAGAACAGATGTGCACAGCTTTTAATTTAAACAGAAAGCCTTTTTGTACACTTGCAAGAACCTAAAATGTAAAGTGGATTACAATGTGCATTCTCCTAATTGCATTCTACTTGCCTCAAATGGGTTCTTTTGCCTCTCATTGTACTTCCAGGAACTTGTGAAAGTTATCCTTTTAGCCAGTAGGTGTATTATTATCTGTCCAACTTTACACAATGAAGAAGTAAAAAGCAACTTGGAAATAAAAAAGGTTTTGTCCTTTGAGTGGCTGCACAGTACTACTCATTGCTGGAACAGTGACAAGCTCTTGGCTGTTATGCAGATGTTGACAATATAGCTTGAAGTACAGTTCTGTTCTCCATTCAGCTGTCTTTGCATCTAAGAAAGAGGGCAGGGTAGAAAGGGAGTGAAAAGCCTTAAAGTGATGAAGATATTCATTCATAAAATTTTACGTGCTCCTTGCTTCTAGTAAAATAAAATCAAGAAGGTGGCAGAATTCTGCTTTTGAAATAAAAGATTCTGTCTGCTAGGATTACAAATGGGGATTGAGGAAATGCAGAGAATAAGTTACAGTGCGTGTTAGACAAGTAACTTGATCCTGTCCTGTTGTTAAAGTAAAATAATGGCTACTGCCATGGTAAATGCTCGGGAGTCTGAAAGAGATACAGGTTGCAATCACCTTCACTTCATAAAGATGCTTCCTTATTGTTGATTTTTGTTGTTCTTCCTATTTTGAGACAGTCTCACTGAGTAGCTCAGGCTTGCCTTGAACTCCTACTCTTAATGCTCAGCTTTCTGAGGCTGAGATTACAGGTATGTGCCAGGCTGTTGGGTTATGACAGTGATTAAACAGATGGATTTAGATCATTATAAATACATGTGATATTAAGGAATTAGAGATCAGAAGTCATTTTTCTCTGTGAGATTTTTCTGCTTCTTCTAGGTATGGTATGATACTCATTTCAAAAATAGAAAGCTGAGTTTCTTCACGTAAAATGAGGTGGATCTTTTCATTCTAAGATAACAAACTGTGTCTGAGTGCAAGTAGTTCCACTGTCAAATAATCAACAAACACACAAACATAAATTATGAGCAAGTAGAAGCAGTTGGATCTGTTTTAATATAGATTTTCAGATCTATAGGGAACTTGATGGTTGTACAGATATGTGGATACTTATATCTGGTCTCATGACAACCAGGGGACCATGCTGGAACATGGAATGACAACATTTAGAATTAGGACAAATGTGGTATCAATTACATTATCAGATGTTAATGACATAAAAGGGAGCAGAAAACATTTTTATAGTCCTTTTTTAAAAGGCACAGTGTAAACCCATTATTATTTTCTGGTTGCTATTAAATTGAATGATGTTGCCTTTAAAAGATTGATGGGGAAAATAATACAGTTCAGGATGAGACCTTATTTTTGTTTCAGAAATAAAAGTATTCCACAAGTGTCTGGGAATACAGATGCAAGCATAAATTTGAAAACAAATGTACAAATTGGTGATCAATAAGAACAGTATTTGCAGTCACCCATGGATTTCTCCCTGAAATACAGAAAAATACCTATTTTTATCGTATTTTTCCAAGGGGAAAGGAAAGAAAAACAGGTTGACAATAAACTATAAGCCTATATTTGATATAAACGATGTGTCTGTTGCTTAGAAATGTTTAACTCTAGGCAATGCACTTTCAGAAAAAGGGTGCATTTCTTTGAACTAAAGAGGAAGCAACAATGAAAAGGGACTTGATTTGAGTGTGTATAGATTTTTAAAATTTTTTCTATGTAGATAGTGTTAGAATCATTGTGATCCCAGAAGTTACTTTATGAAATGTAGTTGACACAGGGCCTCGCTGTTTTCCCAAAACTAATATGAAACTCCTAAGCTTAAATGATCCTACTCTTTCAATCTCCTAAGTAGCTGGGACTACAGTCATGCATCACCATGCCCAGCTTCTCAAAACGCTTTATAACAACCATGAAAAGAAAACATTAAGGGGAAGAGGAACCAGGTTAGAAATTTAAGACTCAATTAGTCATGCTCGTTAAAATATTGTGTTCCACTCTCAAGTCCTTCTTGCATCAGCATTAAGTTGGCGCACAAGAAAAAGTGATTTGTTTATGATTTGGGGTAGGAGTTTGTTTGTACAATGAGTGCATTTGTGTGGCCAGAAAGAGAATGCCTACAACTGAGAAAGGGCAGTCTAGCTAGAAATGCAGGGAGTTGACGCTAGAGAATTCTGCCAGGCTGTTCAGTCTCCCCGAGTCATGTGAGCGTCCTAGAGACTGATGGTTGGCTGCACTGGATTTTCCATTTTGGGTTCTTCAAATTGGTTTTACTGTATCCCCGTCTGATTCTGAGAATTCTGAGCTTTTTGGCTGCCTACATTTGTGTGGAAATTTGGGATAGATTTCCTTAGTTCAATCAGGTGTCCTTGAATGTACCAGCATCTCCTTGGTAGGTAGGCTAATGGATCTCTTTACCTTATATTCTCAATGCTTTCTCTTCTAGGTAAAAGTTTTAGTAAATTAAAGAATAGATTGATATTTCTAATTTTCTAATTAGATTTCTAATAAATTTCTAATATATATTTTCTCTGTGATTTTAAGTAATTGTTTCTGTTTTTATTAACAAGAAAATGAGCGACAATTTATATTTGCCTTAATGTGTTGCTGAGGGCCATACTGGTGACTCAAAATGAGCCCAGGGATATGCATTCAAAGGCAGCTTTTAAGATAAATCTTAAAGAGTGACCTGAAAGGTAACCGCTACTTTCTGTCACCTGAAATTATATTTAATGAATATCCTCTGCATCCCAGGCAAATTGTCTTCAGCATGAAGCTATGTAGATATAGTTCTTTTTAACTGACTCCACAGATTGAAAAGAAGAGATAAAAGAGTTACTGTTACTTGGGTGCCTCCTGTCATGTGTATTTTAAAAAGTGATAAAGACAGGTGAAATATGAAAAGGATACTGGACACTGTCTCTTTTTCAGGTACTGTCCGTTTATAGGTTGCATTTGCATGAGTTTCTATTTATCAAGATATGGGTGTGAATGGTGTCTCTTTTTACTGGATCCAGAAGGCAAAGCCCTCACAGAAGGGACTGGAGCTGCCATTTCTGATCCTCTACAATCATCTTCTGTGCCAGAAGACTATTGTTTTTTAGGTAGAGCTCTTGCACTTTCTCCTTCTGTGGCAATATGAAAAAAAAATACATAACAGCATACTGGAGAGCATGGTGGGAGGGATATCTTGGAAAACAGTGAGGAGCTTGAATTTCACCTTTTGGTTTTTTAAAGTTTTCTACATTCATGAACAAAACAACAACAAAAAACAGAACAAAAGAGTCACATGTGGTATTAATGTGTGTGTGTATGTATGTATGTATGAAATAGTAGGATTCATTAGTTATTTTACTTTACAAATGGAGATAATGAATCTGTTGCTTTATTAAGATTAGGTATGTGTGGGACTGGAGAGATGGCTCAGTGGATAAGAGCACATACTGTTCCTGTAGAGGACATGTGTTTGGTTACCTGTACCCCATCAGGTGGCTAACAAATACTCTGGCCTCCCCAGACACTTGCACTCTAGTGCACTCCTCCACCCACTGATGCATACACATAATTAAAAATAATAAAAATAAATTTTTAAGAAAGATTAGGTTTGTAATCTAGAAAAATTATAAAAGTACTTGGGAGACTAATTGGGAAAGAGATAAGGAATTTGGCAAAGGGAGTATGAATAAGAAGGTAATGGGGGTGAATGTACACTAAGTACATTTTATACTTGTATAAAAGTATAAAAATGAAATGTATCATTTTGTACAATTAATATGTTCTAGCGAAATATTTTTTAAAAGAAAGCCAAGAAAGGATTAGATTTGTGTATTACAAACTAGTTCTTAGTTCTGTTTAAATTATATAGAGATATATTCAACAAGACCCAAGGCATGAGGTAGGGCTCACACTTCACCTCAGTACTGGAGTCAGGAGTTTGCCTTTGTATGCGCTTGCTCAGTCAATTGTGTGATTGTAGATAGTGTTATTAAAAAGCACACTGATGTTTCTGAAAATTCTTGCTGTCTGTAATTTATAAGAATCCCGAAGAATATGGGGGAACTATTTCTTCTCAGCAGCTATTTGGAGAACTTAAATTCCCAACTCATTTATGTCAGAATCCCGCCAGCCTTCCAGCCAAGTATTTGGACAGCATAAAATAAACCTTATTAGTTCATCCAGAAGTACAAACTGAAACATAGTGCACACTATATAGCTGTGTTTTATGTCTACAAGCTTCAAGTACATAACAAAATTTGAGGGGCTACTGGGGTGCTGAGCCTGTGTAATTTGTCCTGTTCTAGGAATGTCTAGCTCAGTGGCCTCAGCTACAGACAGGCCCTATGTCAGTATAGTTTTAAGGTAAGCTTGAGGCTGCTTTCAGATTGACATGGCCCTCAAGGAAAGGCGTTTTTGGAGAAAGCCATAGCTTTTAGTAGGACTTTTTTACTTGTTTTGTTTTTTGGAGACAGGGTTTCATTGTGTAGCCCTGGCTGTCCTGGAACTTACTTTGTAGCCCAGGCTGGCCTTGAACTCAGAGATCTGCCTGCCTCTGCCTCCTGAGTGCTGGGATTAAAGGTGTGTGCCACCACTGCCCTGCTTAGCAGGACTTTAGATCAACTGGCTGCCCCTTTATTATGTATAAATTCTGTTTCTCAAAGAGATAAACTTTGTTCTGTGGAGAAACTCATTTGGATATACTGAGAAATTCTATGTAGTAATAATAGCAAGGCAAAATATTTTTTCCTTTATTACTTAAACTTGCCCCTCCCCAGATCAGTTCTTGTGATTGAGAACTTGACTGGTTTGGAAAATGTACCATAGTGCATTGCATTTCACCATACTGGAAAAATAAGAATGTCTCTGTATTTTGTGAACGGTATGGTTTTCCTAATCTTACTAATAAGGATCTACAACGAATTCAGTTGGTAACTCTCATATATGAACATAACACTGAATGTGCACAAGTCATTTTGTAGAATGATGATGATGATGATTCACAAGAGACTAAGAGAAACAGTAAGAAGTTACTTCCTGTGATGCTATAGTCTGCAACTTCTAATACCTACTGATCAGGTCTATGAAAACTACACTGCATACTGTTGATCCTGAATTAACAGGAAACAGCCAGGCAATATCAGTAATTCTATCATTTGACTCTTAAATATTTTTATTAGTTTTGCCTACTAGTCTAGCATTCATTAAAATGCAGCAAAATGTCCAAATGACAGACTGTCTGACCTCTGCAAAGTACATGATATTTGTAAGTTACAGTTTTCATTTCAGTCATGGTTCATACATTAGCTCTTTTTATTGTCTTATCTCTATCTCCAAAGAAATCTCAGAAATATTTTTAGCTATCTAAGAAAACAATTCAAATAAAAGTGCTTAAAATGGTGACAAGCAATGACAGGAAATGCTTGTTGCCCTGGTCTCCTTCATAACTAAGTGAGGCCCCAGCTGGCTGATTGACTTTAAACTTCCTGTTTGAGGGCTGCTTGGGTCAAAAGTAGCTGTGTTTTCCATATAGCGATTTTTTTCTTTATTCTGTAAGGCCACAATAAATCTGTCACTGGACTGCATATTTTGTATATTTTATGGACTGAATCATGTGGTTTGAATTTAATTTGGAAGGCAGTGCTTTTACAATCAAGATTTTTTTTTTAACCCTGACATGTGCAGCTTTGGGGTCTGGGATTGCACTGGCCTCAAAAAGTTTATGACTTTATTTACACAATAGTGATTGCTGAGGAGGGCATTTCCTGCTAGTTAATGACTGGCTGGAAGGACCAACAATCCAAATCCAGGGGGAGAAGACCATTCATTAAATGCCATGAAGGAGCGGTCCTCCTTTTCCATGAAGAGGTATCGAGAAAGTGAAATTGCATTCTACCTTTTGAATTGCCTAGAGTAGGGAAGGCAGACATAACTATGAAGGTTGGGCGTCATGGAATGAGAAATGGGGCCTCTTTTCCTAACAGGAGCATGCTAAGTCTTTCCCTTAGGTTGTCAAACAGTGTCTTGGACCAGGAGGGTATTTTCTTTATGTTGCCAGTGCATACAGATCCAGTAAAGTTGTGGGCCCCTAAATGCCCATTAAGTGCCTGAAAATGCTCAACTAGAAGGTGTTACAGCTACTTTAAAAACCTGTAATATTGCATGATTGAGTTTCCTAATTGGTTGAATAACTGATTATGACTAAAGTAGAGAACTTAGGAAGGAATGGAAAGAATGGCCTTTTTCAAGGTCACCCTTGAAAGGTACTAGCAGGTATACACATTGTATGTTAACTCCTAATATAATAAAGATAGATGATATTCATAAAGCCTGCTTTAGCTTTTGTGGAAGTACCTTGGGGGCTGTAATAGTAACCATTTAACCCATAACATCTCCAGGAAACAGTTTTGTTCTTCTGTAGTTCTTGCCTGCTGTAAACCAGCTGAAGTGTGAAGAACTTGGCATTGATTTAGAGCAAAAACAGAATTAAGACCAAGGCTGAGTTCACATCTAGGAATCCCTGACTTCCTGGCTGTCCTTCACTCCCCTTAGCTTGTTAAGCCTCCAATTTGCCGACTACTTCAATGTTTATAAAAGATAAACATCTGTTCTGAGTTCTTTCAGTAGGTACATCTACATGAAGACAGTTGTGTGACACTCCCCCACCCCAGAACTTGGCTTGTTCTTTCATTTGAAATTAAAGTTCTTTTATATCTTCCAAACTTGGTGGGGGGTAGAAGGAGTGAGCTGGAGCTCTCAAATACAGGCAATCACTGAAGGCCAGACACCTGGATTTCTTCACGGGATTGAGTAATCTGTCACATGCAGAACAAACCAAATATTCAGTTTCTGTTTTGAGTCTGGCAAATGTCATCATATACTTTTAAAATATTCAGTAATCCAGGGATTGCTGGTCATTACAGTTCACAAAAATGAAAAGGGTTTTGAAGTTTTGAATGCTCTACAAATAAACTATACCCATTATAGTTGTTATTAGTAGGTGGTTCCTTCAGCAGATTTTTAAGCAAAAAGGTGAATGATGAAATAAAGGGATATGTGTCAAAACATACTTTTATTGTTTAAAAACTTGAATTTAAATGTTATGAATCATTAAAGTTTTACTAGCTTAGATTAATGACAATATTCTTACTTATATGCTTTGGGCTAAGAGTCGAAAAGCTTTCCTAAGTAGATATCCCATTGGCCTGAATATTACATTCATGAATAATTAACAACACGGCTGCATTTAAACAATGACCCCAAACCTTAGAGGTAGTTTGCTCCACAGATTGAAATATGTCTTCCATTTTCTTGACATTATTATTTTGCTTAGCAAACTCTTGCTGTACAGGTAATCTAAAAACATAATATTTTAAGGTTCAAGTTATTTCATTCCGAATTACTGGTGACAAAATGTAAAGATTAACCCTGCTATATTTGGGTATAAAAATATTTCCTTATTCTGTTTGCCTATTTGTCCTATCCTTGTAGTTTTCAATTGTCCTATCCTTGTAGTTTTCAAGTGTCAAGAAATGACTGATCAGCATACAATGAAATGCATGTAGTCAGTTGCAGTTAGCGTCTCTTCAGAAGAAAATTGCATAGAATGGATGGTAAGAAAATATCAGAACATATTATCTAATGAAGTTAGGAATTTTGAGTGAGACTTACTTCAAATTCATGCACATGTGTATTGAGGTAGACTATAAAATGTATTTATTACTATCTGTTGCTATCAGCAAAAAGATTATAAGTCGGTGTTTTAGGACATGTTAATTCAAACTAGGTCAGAATACATTTTTCCTTTTTGAATTATTGAGAGGATGGTGATCAAGAGATGCTGGAGGCTTTGGTGCCAACATACTAAGTGATGTTGGATAGCTATGTTTCTGTTTCCAAATATCTAAGATACTCATGGGAATGATTATTCAAAAAGGAAGGCAATAACCATATCACCGTTCCAGTACTTAAGCCCAGGAATAGGAAATAAAAATGATTTATTCCCTTGACCAGATATGACTTTAAGCACTGGATGCAATCCATCAGGAGATTTGAATCATCCTTAGACATTTGCACATTCTGGGTGTATTCTGTTGAATACATTGGTGGGAGGAAAATGTCTTCTAGAGTACTGTTGTTTCTTTTAAAGGATCATATGTATCTTGTCTTCACCCTCCCTATCTGTGGCCATATTCCCTCCCAGTGCTATCAAATCCTTTTTCTGTCCTGGATGTATTGAATTCATCCCCAAAGGCCTCTTCATGTTGGAGCCTTAAAGCAGTGCTGATTTCTCAGCTCTGAGGACTTGAAATGCAACTGAGCCTTTCATCACACACATTGAATTGTTAAACTCGTTACTATCCTAAAAATAAAATCTCAGCTCTGATGAATTAGTACCTAAACCCTGTGATCATAAATTAATTTTAACTCCTTCCTTAAAAATGCTACATTTAAAGCTTAAGAATAGAAAAAGACATAATCTAATCATTGTGTAATTTGCAATCAGTTTATGAAATGATATGTAAAAATACTAGCCACTACAGTAGTCAAGCTATCATAACAAAGTATTGTATATGATATTTTATTCACAATGATTAAAAAAGCTAAAATATGTTGATGAGTGAGTTTGCTTGCATTTCCAGACCTTAAGAGTGGCATTTTTTCTTATTATATTTGTTAAAGCTATTTTTAGAAAGCAAAATTGCATGTGTTTGGGACCAGAGGCCACCTTTGCCTATAGTATCTCTTTTACTACCAGTAACATATACAGAGTAGGTTGAATAAGTGGGGCTTAAGTGGGAGTTATTCAAAATTTTCAGTCTAGCAAGCATGTAGTTGGTTATGCATTTCAGGCAGACAAGATTAGTCATTGTTTTGGGTGTCAGTTACATTTTTTTCTTTGGCTTCTGTGGGGGTTGTTATGGACTATCTGACAAATTAACAGTGAGAAGCAAAAGTTTTGACAGGGTGTCCAAAAGCTGTTACATCACTCATGTAACATATTATTCTAGTTTTTTTTCTCAGTATGTTTAAAAATTGTGCTATTATCTGTTGTGAAACATCCCTTACAAATTACATTTGAAATTTTAAGGTGTATACAGAACTCCAAGCCTTTCATAGGTTGAGTTTACTTATTTATTGTGAGTGATGACTAACCTCAGTAGTCAGTGAGTCTAATTGCCTTCTAGAATGGAGGAAGAAGGAAGGGGGGTGCAAGATTTGCTAATTTTGCTTTGGTCATTCTTTAGACTACAGTCCTCATTTTTGTTGAACTCTTCTACCTAAAAGAATGATGTGATATTGGTATTGCTATTAGTGGACATTTTGTGAGCTGTTGTAAGAGGGTCATCCTTTGGTTCCAAGAATTGCAGCCAGCAGTGATTGGGCCTGAGGAAAACAAAAAAACCTGATATCTCAGCTAATAGGATGCCCTTGCTCATGTCATTCCTCATCTTAGATAAACAAAACAAGTAAAACCAAAGCAAACCAAAATGAAAACCTCTTACAAAATGGCAGGTTTTCCTTTTACAGTTGGGTTTCCTCCGAACCCTATAAAGAATTCTTGTGAAGCATGTTTCTAAAGTTAAGAGATTTCCTTTCGCCGGGTGGTGGTGGCGCACNCCTTTAATCCCAGCACTCGGGAGGCAGAGCCAGGCGGATCTCTGTGAGTTCGAGGCCAGCCTGGGCTACTGGGTGAGTTCCAGGAAAGGTGCAAAGCTACACAGAGAAACCCTGTCTCGAAAAACCAAAAAAAAAAAGAGATTTCCTTTCTTTGTCTAGCGTAGGACACATTTGGGGTAGGAAGTCAGCAAATAAAATCAACAGTCGTTGCTTCTGTACTGGTACAGATCCTTTCCTGACTTGCTTGGCATGGAATGTAACCACTTGAATCTAGATGTTAGAGGCTGAGGCTTCTCTGACCACTCTCCGTGATGCCAGGTTGTAGGCACGGTGCTATTGGAACACTTGGGTGGCAGGAGAACCAGTGTTTACAGCCACCTTCACCTCCAGAAATGTATTAGACTTTTAAATCAATCTTAATATCTGTAGGCAGGAGTTTATATATAGGAATAAAATTTGAACCCCCATTTTCACACCCAATAAAAATGTCCTATAATAGGTGTTTATTCAGAGTCAACTGACATTTATTGAACAATTACTGTATGCCAGATGGTCTGTTAGGTACTTTAATTTTGTTATGACAAAATTTCTTTTAGTATGAAATATAATTTGTTTTACCAATCAGGTATTCTCTTTGGTGTCTAGTACATACCAGGCTACTATACCCTCAAGTCTTTCCATACCTTTTACATATATCTCCCATGCAAACAATACATTCTTATTCATCTCATATTCTCCTAATGATTTAGGGACTAGCTCCTTATCTTTCTTCCTTTACCTCTCAGGTACTGTGGTTATAGGTGTGAATCACCACAACCATAAAAAACTCACACCTTTGAGGTTATTGTAGAGGTACCAATGATCAAAGCCAGCATTTCTCAATCAGTTTGTTTTACCACATGCCCCAGGAAAAGAACTTTCCTTTAATTTTTTAAAAATTAAAATATAATTACTTCATTTTCCCCTTTCCCAACCCTTAGCATATAATATCCTTCCTAAATATATAACAATATATAGACTGGCACAGTCTATATAATGTTACTTATATGTGTATGATTTCAGGGATGACCACTTGGTATTGAATAGCCAATTGGGTTGTGGGGACATTCCTGGAGAAGGCCATTTTTTCTGCTCTTAGCATTCCTTAATTGCCTGTAGTTCTTTATCTAGAGTTGGAGCTCCCATAAAATCCCCCCCTTCCATGTTAGCATGTCAATTGGTGTTGTCCTTGTGATCATCTCATGTTTAGGCAGCAATATTCTTGAGATTTCCTGGGTGTGCCCTCCGTGTCATTTCTCAAAGATGAAGTCTTACAGCAGACTTCCCATTCCTCTGGCTCTTACAATCTTTCTACACTTCTTCCATGATGTTCCCTGAGCCTTGGGTGCAGGAGTTGTGTTGTACATTTGTTAATTGGAGCTGAGTAACACACAATCACTTGTTCTCCTCATTTTGATCAGCTATGGTTTTAAAATTACAGTGATCCAGTGGGGTTCCTTTAATGAGGTATGAGAGATGTGCTTGGTTGTGAGTGTAAGGATAAAAATTTAGAATGTAGTGAAAAATTACTCTGGTTTAGTAAAGTGGTGATTGAAGGTTCTCCTTTAAGATCCGTGACTTCACTAGCCCCAGATAGTTAGCTAGGTTTCCAATAACAGGCATGATTTCTGTCTTATTGAAGAGTCCTTGAGTATAAATAGAGAGCTGTTGGTTACTGCCAAAGTATGCATGCCACTATTGCATCCATAGGGTTATAATGCCATGCTGATTGTTGTGGTTCATAGGCATCATAGATGGGTAGGACTACTGATTGATTGCCTCTCTTGGAAGCTTGCATGTCATCTTCTGGTGCTATGAAGGCTAGCCCTCAGCGACCAGGTTTTTAGGTCAGATCCAACTCAGAGCCTCTGTTTCCTGCATCTGAAGTGCATGGTGTCTTCAGCCATAAGGACTTACCTTTAACCTCTGAGAGGCAATGAAGAACAGTAGCAAGGCCTCTATTGTTTTGGGAGTCTCTTGGAATACCCTGACCAACAACTCAAAAGGGGGCTTTTTTGTGTTGGGGTTTTTATTAGATAGTCTATGGCTATCGAAAAGACCACTATTAGTACAGGTGGGAAATTTTCATTTAAACTATGAATGTATGTGTGCACACATAGACTTTATATGTATTATATGTAATTTTAGATACATAGGTGTTTCGTGGCTTTTAAGGTATCCCTACATTATTTTACTCTCCTCCTTCCCTCTCTTTCAGTGTTGACCTCCCTCCCCTAACTAAAGAACTCTCCCTAATTTCCCCATTTCTCCCTTCAAATCACCTGTATCCTGATATTCCTCTCTCTAGTGCTAACCCTTCCCTGGTCCCTTTTTACTTTCCTTGTTTCTGTGGTTACTCCAGGTTATAAACTCACATCTGAATATTTAGAGTTAGGAGCTACAGATGAGAGAGAACATTCAATGTTTGTCTTTCTGGGTATGGGTTACCTCACTTAACATAATCTTTTATATTTCAATTCATTTACCTGCAAATTTCATGACTTCATTTTGAAAGACACTTTTCTAGATGGAATGCCTGAGAATTCATGGATGAAATAAATACTACATTCCAAGGATTAAATTGCACTAAAGTTATATTTCGTGTGTGTGTGTGTGTGTGTGTGTGTGTGTGTGTGTGTGTGTGTGTGTGTGTGTCCTTCTAAATTTAAGCATTTGGCTTTCTATGCCTTTCCTCAATCTACTATGTAAACATTACTTGTTGATAAGAATTTAAGAATACTCTATCAAATTAGTTTAATGACATTTTCAGTGTGCACACCAAACAAAATCAACAGAAACTTAGACAATTCCCCTCAACACGGGAAAAATAGGTTGAAAATACATTTCTGAAATGGCTATAAAAAGTTTTACATTTTAATTTCTTGTTTATATTTTCTGATTTAAATTTATTCTTCCCATCCTTCCCTCATTCATTCTCTTTACATCTCTTTTCTCCTTCCCTTTTTCTTTTCTCTACTGAAGATCAAACTCAGGGCCTTAATCTATTAGGCAGCTACTCTATCTGGTTCAAATTTCTTCTTTACCACTTTACACTGGAGAAAAAAGTATTTTTATGCAATCCCAAATAAAGAAACAACTTAAATGGTTTCACAATTGGATTCTGTGGATATCCTTTTTCTCTGTTCAAGTGAAACCATGAGCCAAAATAATAATTATTACATAAAGTGTGGATGGGCTTTTGAAGCCTGTGAGCAAGGATTTGTAGCTGTTTGCTTGTTAACTGGTAGGGTTGCAAAGAAAGGCAAGTTCAGATCACTTGTTTAAATTAAGATTATTATTTTGAGAAAATAAGTTTAATAGCCAAGTTGTGAACTCTAGACATCTTTAATTTTTTTCTGTTATCTCTTCAAAAACTTTGTTCCATATTACCAAAGAACGCCCCCTCATAGGAATATCTGTCCACTTGCTAGAGTTTGCTCTCAATTTCTTCTTCTTCTTCTTATTGCTTACTAGATTCCACAAAGAAATTGAATTGGTAGGTAGATGCTTCTGAGTTTTGAGGAATATTCATAACATGCATTCTCAGAATACTGTTGCTCAGTAAAATTATATGTTTATAAGGGTTTATACATTGACATTAAAAGAAGTAGAAGTGAAAACCAACAGAAAAAGGCATTTCCCTGTAAAGTGAATTTTGCCAACTCCTCAGCTGATCCTGTTTCCTCAGACTGCAGGCTTCTGAGTCCTCACCCAAATGGATCTTAGCTGAACTGCTGCTCAAAGCCTGAAAGCTTAAGAGGCCTCTAGTTCCTGGTCCTCATGCCTTATATATCTTTCTGCTTCCTGCCATTACTTCCTGAGATTAAAGGCATGTGTCTATCTCAAGCAAAGACGAGATCTCAGGTGCTGGAATTAAAGGTATGTGCCACCATGCCTGGCTGTTTCTAGTGTGGCCTTGTACTCAGAGATCTGGATGGATCTCTGCCTTCGGAATGCTAGGATTAAAGGTGTGTGTGCCACCATTTTCTGGCCTCTATGTCTATCTAGTGGCTGTTCTGTTCTCTGACCCCAGATAAATTTTATTAGGGTACACAATATTTTGGGGGATACAATATAATCACTACATTTCCCCAAAAGTCTCACTGCATTTTCTTTTGAGGGTCATGTATATGCATGCCCGTATATGTATGATTAATCTTGTAAGAAATACCAAAGAAATGACGACTTGTTTGTTAAGCTTAAGGTGGAACAATTCCAGCAAGGAAGACAAAAGTGAGTAATGAGAGAGCATTTCCAAACATACCCTTCTTCAAATGGCCTTTCAGTAAAGCCCTTGCCTCCACCTCTGGCCATCTGTGCTGCATTCATCAGAGCATTAAATAAATAGATAGATGGATAGATAGATAGATAGATAGATAGATAGATAGATAGATAGATAGATAGATAGATAGATAAATTTGTGCATGAAGCAAAGTCTTATGATATGGGATTTTCTGGGTTAATGCCACAGTTGCCTCGAGTTTATTCCTCATTGGCTTTCTATCCACCAGCAGGGGAGAGGCAAAAGACCTCCCCCTCTCTAGGACAAAGTACAGACAAGTGTAAACACTTCCTTAATTTTCAAAACATCTGGTAGCCATGCCTTACAGCAAAGCATCCTGTAATTAGGCCTTGAAGTATAAGACACCTGGTAACCAAGCCATTGGCCAAAACATCCTATTATGAGGCCTTGCTGGGCAAAACAAGCTCGGATTCTCTGACCTTGAGTTAAGATGGAATAAGGCCACACTATGGAGTCTCTTTGGGCCCCCACATGTTTGGAATTGAACCTGGGTCCTGTGGAAGAGTAGCCAGTGATCTTCACCACTAAGCATCTCTTGAGCCACAATTCCTGGTTTTTTTCTGGGGGGGTTGTTGTTTGTTTACTTGGTTCATTTTGTTGTTGTTGTTTTTTGAGAAAGAGTTTCTTTGTATAACAGCCCTGGTTGTCCTGGAACTTACTTTGTAGCCCAGGCTGGCCTCGAACTCACAGAGATCCTCCTGCCTCTGCCTCCTGAGTGCTGAGATTAAAGGCATGCGCCACCACACCCAGCTGGTATTTTTGTTTTGATACAGGATTTCACTATGTAGCCTTGGCTGGCCTAAAACTAGTTAAGTAGATCATGGTGGCATTGAACTTGCAGAAATGGGCTTGTCTCTGCCTCCCAAGTACTGCCAGCTTTCCAGTTTTTATTACCTTCCAAAGAAGCTCCATACAACTTAGCTATGTCCTCAGCCATACATAATGAGTGGGCTTCCTCTGTCTATGAATTTGCCAATTCTGTACATTCCCCTGTGTGCCAGAGTAAAAGGCCGTTCCTGGCCTTTACCAATATTTTGATAAATATGTTTTATTTAGAATACTTTAATGTGAAGTGGTAAATGCATAAAACTTATCCACAGCACAATTTAAATCATGGATTAGCCTGGTGTGGTGTTTTATTTATAACCACAGCATTCAGGAAGCTGAGGTGTGAGTTCAAGTCCAGCTTAGGCTACATAGGAAGTTCAAAATCAGCCTGGTATACACAGGAGAGTCTGTCTCAAAATAAAAAAATAACAACAATAATAAAACTATATGAGAAGTTTTTCCCCTGATATTTTACCCTGATGTCTTTTTCATTTTAACTTTCCTTTCAATCTACCTGCAGGACTTTTGTTGTTGTTCTTGTATTTGTTGTTTATACAACATGTTGTACTAGGCACACACTATGAATCAGCCATGTGTCTAGGTTCTGAAGATGATCTAACAACTGAGTAAGTGTTGAAATGGATTTCAGTGTTATTATAAAGAGCCTAGATTATTTTCTGTAAGCTAAACATCACAAAGTATTTTTATATTTATCAACTTACATGTTCTTCTTTTGCTTAATTTTATTATTTAAAAAATTTATTCATACAAGTTATATGAAGGTTGTACTTATGTACTTGGAATTATATATGCATCTACATATGTGCATATAGCAACAAACAATAACAAAGAGGCCATGGATTTGAAAGAGAGCAAGGAGGAGTATACAAGAGTGTTTGAAGGAATGAAAGGGAAGGGGGACATGATGTAGTTATATTGTAATATCAAAAAAGAAAAGAAAAATGTAATGATTTGAGTAGCAAAAAAAGTGGATGTAGTCCAACTGTCAATTAACTGATAAGTAGGTACACAAAATATAGTATGCTCACACGTAATTCAAGAATAAAAACAAACAGCAGGGGTTGGAGAGATGGCTCAGTGATTAAAAGCATTTGTTGCTTGTGCAAAGAACTGGGATTCAGTTCTCAGCACCCAAATGGCAACTCACAGCCATCTGGAACTCCAGTTCTGGGGGATTTAATGCCCTCTCTGGCTTCTGCAGGCACTGCAGGCAAATACACATAAAATAATCTTAAAATCAGTAACTATAAAAAACACTGAACATCATACTGATACGTACTATAATATTAGTGAGCCATAAAAACATTACCCAGTCTCAAAAAGCCACATAATATATAATTTTTATTTGTAATGTCCAAAGTAAGCAACTTCATAGACAGAGGAAGCCCACTAGTAATTGTGTATAGATGAAGGGATGGGCTCATAGCTAAGTTGTATGGAGCTACTTTGGAAGGATAATAAAAACTGTAAAGCAGTCACAATTGCAAATACTTGTAAATATAGTATAAGCTTTGAATTGTAGTTTTGGACAGGGCATATTATGTGCTACATGCATTCCATCTCAATAAAACCACTATTACATGCTTTAGTACAATATATGTTGAACGTTATACTATTTTTATTTTGAGATTATATAGGTTAAACCAATAGAGTTGATCTATTTTTAAAGAAAAGTGATCAATTGGAACAGCTTTGGAATCCTATTTATTCTGTGACCTTTGTGAGAAAGTTGAATTCTTAACTGAAGTCCTCGTTTGACCATCTTCATTTTTCAGGGTACTTTCATGTGCTGGGCATTTTATTGTGTATCCTTATACATGCACCGCCGCTCAACTTTCCCGGCATGGAGCACAGTGCTTTCCATATTGCATGTGTTCATTGCTTTTCTTGTTTTACCAAGTTTCTTGAGAACTTAGTAATGTAAGTTATTGAGATAGACACTGAGATAAGTAAGATGTACCTTTAAGGATTTCATGGTCAGGCTCACAGTTGAGCATCATTTCTACTAGGGTGATAAGTGCTGAGATGGCATAGATTGAACTGTTTGCTGGAGAAGCTGAAACCATGAGGGTGATTCTGTGTGATTCTTGTCCCTTCAAGTGGCTAGTGTACACATCGTATATGTATGCAATAAAAAGGACACTCACATTTTACTAAGATAGTGAAGTTAAATGTGTTTTTCTAGTTTATCAAATACCCATGCATTTCAGCATCAATCTAAGATACAATGCAGTTACATATTTTATTAGTAAATGAAACTTAAGTGAGCTAATTTTAACAGGGCTTGTTACCTCTAGACATTTTATATCTTGATGGCACCTTAAATAATATCTATATATTTATAGAAAGTATTGTTATTTATGTGTCTTAGTTGCTGATACTGTGCATTTTGCATCAAGGAGAGGCTATACAGATTAGTCACTGACAGCAAACATTTTAAAACATGTCTAAATTTGATTGCAACTTTTCTTCTGTAGAGCCTTGAGCCAATTTACTTTCTCTGTGTGTAAGTTTCCTCATTTGTAAAACGATGATAGTAAGGAAACCTGTCTTACAGGATTTGTTTTGAGCAATGAATAAATTACTGTATGTGAGTGTGCTTAAAACAGTGCCCAGCACAAAATAAAAAGTGTGCATAATTGCTGTCATTTTTGTTGTTGTTTAATTTCATGCTCTATTAGTCTTTTCTTCAAAATTATTACATACTCATCTTTGAATGACATGCAAATGATGGGAGATTGATGAGTAGTTTTCTCTAACCAAACCACCTAGGTTCTTAAGTATCTGTACTTGGAAATGGGAGGGCAACTTTGACATTCCTTCCTATTTATTCCTTTCTCAGGGCCACAGAGCATTAGAAGTCGAGTGCTTATCTCTTGTCAGTGAGATTGTTAAAGTAACTCATATATATTATCTTGTGTCAAAGGATCAGTGCATAGTTTAAAACCTATGAGAAATAAAGGATATAACAATGTTATTTATGCTTCTTAACTGGATTTATGCCACCCTTTTTGCAAGGCTTGTGATTTAACATGGGCTTTCTCCTCTCCCCCACCCCCACCATCAATGGTGTCATTGTTCACGTGCTAAGAGCTAAATTTCTGCAGTGAACTTCAGATATGTGCTGCTGAGAACATGTGGCTTTTTTTTCTAGTATTTAGGAGTTTTACTAGGCCAAACATTGACACACACAAAGTTATTTAGAATATTGATGAACTAATGTTGAGTTACTGATTTAGTCTTAGTGTAAGTTATTGTTAACCTTTCATGCTTGTATATTATTTCACAATTGTCACTTTTGCAACAATAATGATGTAGTCATTTAGAATGAAGCACAAGAGAGAACAGTGAAAATAGCAAGAAGGAATGAAGGAGTTACTTTGGCATTGACAGTGGAAACCTCTTGGGACATGTTGGTTCATTAAACAGAGCTCAGTCAAGGGTACCTAGTAGATCTACTTTGAGTTTTTAAGCACTATGGACCAAGTTGTTAACAATATCTCTATCATCTTTAAATCACAGTGTTATGTTTATCATTAAACACAGGTATTTTCATGTTGTACACACTAAGCAGATGCCTTCAGTACCAGTACATAACTGAATTTATTATGCTTCATATGTGTGTTAATTAAACATTAATAGTAATGTTTAATTAGAAATTCTCTTAAATAGTCACTGGAGTGCAGCTCAGTAGTAGAGTGTTTGCCTGGCATGAACAGCTCTGTTTCTCTGTGTGTCTGTCTCACTCCCACCCCATCCTGTCCTTTCATCTTTATCACCTCATACTTTTCCTGGTTAGCTCTCTGGGAAAAAGAATCTCATCTTCACTTTTGCTCATTGACTTGAATCCAGCTAAACTCTGTATATCCCCTCACATTGCACATATTGCACATATGTCAGGGGATTGCATGTGTGGTGTTCATTAGCAAGTACCTAACACAAAGCAGTAGTTCTATTTTCCAGGAGCATGCTTTATATGGCTATGTAATATGGAGATGCTATTGGACTACTTGCTAATGGGTTAAGTAGAAACCAGAGTACTCTTTCTCTTGCCCACCTTTTGGGCACTCCCACAATTCAGCAGCAACAAAATGACCTCATAAAAGGGCATCAGTTCTGATTGGCTAAACCCTGTGCTGTAAATGTTAAATAATTTGAATAACATCCCTGGTTCACAGCCTGTAATGAAGTCAAGTGCTTGTCCCAACATCCATACCATTCGATCTCTGGAACCTTCATAGATTTTTTTTTAAACTAGGTCGTTTTCCTGTTTGGTTCCTAAAATTCAGCTAAGATTCTCTGAGCATAGCTGTATTCCATACAAAGATAAGGTGTTACTTCCAGACTTCAACTTCTATCAGGCACATAGGATTCATGAATGCTAGATCCTAAAACTTTAAAATTTTACTCAGAGGACAGCTCCCAGGGACACCCACAAGAGCATTCAGGAGCCCATGTCATTAGTGTTTTATGGTGCAAACCTAATATACTTTATTGAATACCTTAGCCAGAACAATTGCTTGCTACATTTTATTTGATTGACTCTGGTTTTGCAACTATAGAAAATTTAATCAGTATGTTTTGGGGGAACATGATGGAGACACACGCACACTAAACTTACAGGCAATAAAAAGGTGTGTGTGTGGCCTGAGAGATGGTTCAGTGGGTAAAGTAATTTGCTGCCAAGCCTGACAACCCGAGGACCAGACCCAGGACTCACAAGGTGAAATGAGAGAACTAGCTTCTGAATGTTCTCTGAGCTTCCCATTCATGCCATGATACACTCTTGTGCAAGCATGCAATGCACACACACTAAAATGTAATATTTTTTTAAAGAGTGAGAGGAAAGAAAACTTGATTGTAAAAAGTAGATATGAAGACTCCAAATACTGAGCCTTTGGAGGTTATCTCACCTCATGCTCAACATATTCTTCAAGGCAAACTGTTTCTTCCTAGCAATGACTCAGATTACCAGGAAAAGGTTAACTTTTTCTCACTACCTTGTGATAGGTAGCACAATGAAAGTTTTACAAAGTGTTTCAGAAATATTTCTCTCCACATTGGTGAAGGGACAAATATTAATGTATGAGGGATTGTCTTTTTAGAAGTTTACTCATCCTCACGTTGTCTGATAATTTTTCAATAAATCAGAAGTTACTGTAATAAGACATTTTATGAACTTAAGGAGTTTTGTAGTTACTGAAGGACTGGAAATAATAAAATTATTTGTCATAAATATTTGAGTGTTGAGAAAATTATTTTGCAAGCAAGAGTGGTACTGGTTGGAGGCCACTTCTTTAAAATGCTTGGAGGGAAAGAAATAGTTTGTATTTGAGATTATTTACACACAATGAAATATCTTGAGGGGTAGAACCCAAGTATAAATATGCAATTCATTTATATTTCATTTATAACATATGTATAGACTGAAGGTAAATTTTAAACATTATTTTAAGTAAATATGTACATGAAAAAAAGTTTGATGACTTGAAATTTCCTACTTGTGGCATCTTGATAGTACTCAACTATTTCAGATTTTGAGTGTTCAGATGCTCAACCTATACTGGATTTCAGTGAAAATGCTCAGAAGCCTGTAGAGTTTGTGGGGTGAAAGAATGCAAAACATTGGTCTTATTATGTAGAAATCAGTGGAAATTTAATTCGATTTTCTGTATGGTGATTACCAAGACAAAAAGGGACAACTGATATTTGAAAAGATTTCTATCAAAAGTGGTTTCTAGTAACCATAATTTAAAAATCCATCCAGTATTTTTGTTAATTGAATCAATTTCACATGTCTACTGCTTTCAGGCATTATTATTATTATTATTATTGTTGTTGTTGTTGTTGTTATGTTGCCTTTCACACAAAAAATCATGAAAAGCTTTTCTCGTATGTATCCAATTCTTCTCGAGAGTTGAAAACGGAACCTAGGACTTTGGATTTACCAGGCATGAGCTCCATCACAAGCTCTATCCTTGTTCCTTTTTTTCTTAGATAGGATGACACTTATTATACAGCCAAGGGTGATACCAAATTTACTATGAAGCCCAGACTGACCTCAAACTCATAACTCTCCTTCATCTGGCTTCCAGTGCTGGGATTACAAGTTCACACCACCACTCCTGGCTATTTTGTGTGTTCACATTTCCATGCCATATTATTCTCTTATACTTTAAAATTTTTCAGCCAGTATTTTAAATGCAAAGTGATAGCTTAGCCTATGTTAGTTTTGATGCTCATGCAGAACATGCTTGATTATTAGGGGAAAATTGGTAGAAATTACTATGCAAATGACACAAGTTGCAGTGATCTGTATATATTTGAAGTACCGCAAAATGAGAAAGAGAAGTAATTTAAAGGAATTATTTTAGTTGCTTGGCATTTTGTTTTAGATTTTAAAATTTTATTATACGTGGGTTTTACAAAGCCATATGCATGCAAATATATATTGTACTTAGAACACACTGCCCCCGACACCCTGCTACTCTGAACTTTCTAGCCCCTTCCCCTCCCATTGGTTCCCTTTGTTTCTGTAGATGATTTTGCTTCTACTTCCATATCTGTATATTTATGATTTTATTAATCTATAAAGTATAGGCCTGACAAATGAGAGAAAACAAGGAACATTTTCTTACTGAGGACCAGCTTGAGTCACTTAATATTGTCTCTAGTTTATATCCATGTTTCTGAAAATGGTATAACTTCATTCTTCTTTATTGTTAAAGGAATTTTATTGTGCATATAAACCCTATTTTCCTTATCCATTCTTCTGTTGAGGACACTTAAGTGGGGTCTATAATATAGCTATTGTGAATAAAGCTGCAATAAACACTGATATGCAAGGATCCCAAATTACTTGGAGTCATTTGAATAAATATCCAGGAGTTATATGGCTGGGTGATATGGTAGGCCTATTTTTAGTTTGTTTTTAAAGAAACTCTATATCTGCTAGGTAAGCTCTGAACTACTGCACATCCCTTGCTCACACACTTGTTATTATGTTGTGTTTGCAAAGAGCCTTAAGTGGGCTGCTTATTTTGACTAGCTATTATGCTTACAATTTTATTTTCTGCCATCAAGCAGTGCCAGTTGTAAATTGTAACCACTTGCCCTGCCCCTGTAGTGAAGACTAGATTTAAAGTATACAGGTATTCAGATTTATTCTTTCTGTGAACATTAATTGGCTATTAAAGTGGCCAGGATACATATTCAACCATGTAAGAAATAGAGCGATGTATTATGAAAAATTGTGTATCATTTTACAATAACGTATTTGTATATAATCATTTAAATGAATGAGGTGCATAATGTAAATACATTTTTTTACCTTATGCCCTTCCTTTGCTTTTCCCCCTTTAAATAGAACTTTTCCTTTTACTTAAAATGCTTTGTGTATTAAGAAGCCTTGGAGCTTGAGCTAGGGCTGTGGCTCAATGGTATAGCACTTGCCTTGCATGCCCAACTCCAGGCTAACAAAGCCAGACCAAAACAAAACAAAATTCCTGAACAATATGCCTATGTACAATGTGCACATGTACAAATTCCTGTACAATTTTTGGTTGTAGTCCTCACATTCCCTGCCCAACATAATTATTTTCCTACTGTTTCCAATTGTTCCAAATGATTGATGTCCAATTTTAGATGAAGTGTTAGTCTATGACACACTTTATATAGGAAATAACTGTGTCATGTATATAGTATAATGTCTCAGTAGGCTTGCTTCCTTTTCTGCCAACAGATATTAAGATTTCAGCCATTCCTCCTCCTCTGCCCCCCCCACCACCTCTACATACATGCACATGCACATGTGCTCACACACACAAATAGAATCACTCCTACTCATGCACTCAAGACTTAGGTATGCTCACCTGTGCTGGCTTTTAGTCCTATAATATACTCACATGGATGTCTGTTGTATCTTCCCTTGTTGATTGGAAATTCCTCTGTGGCTGTGGTTTCTTTTCTAACAAGCTGCTAACTTCCATCACCTATTCTAACTCTGGCTTGCTTTTGGACTTGGATGCTTGGGTTGACATCAAAACTAATTTACATCAAGTAATGAATATCATTTGCAAACTTCCCTAGTAGGTTCCCTGTAGTTGTGTTTTGCTTTAGAAAAGGAGGCCATTATTCTAAATCTGATAAATTGAAAGCATTTGTATCAACATCCTGTTCAAGTAAATGAAATTATTTTTAAGTAAAATGGTTTGTTCTTTGACATATGTATTGTCATGCCATAAAAAAAAAAAAACTGAGTTTCTGAGAAGATTGAAGATGGGTGGGGAAAACATATTAGGAAGGGGGGTGAGGTTGAGTTTTAAACTTTTCTCCAAGGTTTAAAAAAGTATATAACTTTGATTGTCTAAATGGAGTTCTTAAGTTGGCTGCCACTCATTCATTTTTATTACTATCACAGTCATGTATCATCTGTAATCCTATTGTCTCTGAGTCAGTGACTTGGGCTTTCATATTAAAACAAAAACTGTAGGGAAATACATCTTCACTTCAGGTCTTGTGTTCATGACTGAATCACCTTCAGAGAAAAAGCACAGATTCTTATGTACAATGGAAATGTGTAGGTCTGTTCCTCCTATTTTTCATTCATGTACTTTCTGGAACTGCTGCTCTCAATGCAGTGTTTTGCTTTTGGGAAATCCTTATAGATACAACTTTCCCATTCATGTTAAAGTAAACAAGAACCCTGCAGGGATTATTTCTTTTGTTAGAACAGATACAGTCATTGCAATTTACAAGAAATATTATCTTTGGAGAAGAGAGTATTTAAATAGGATGTAGCTTGTCATTTTATATTTCTAGAAGTTTGTGGTTTATAAAGCAAGTGAAATCCAGAGCTTAATTATCTGCCATCTCTACAAATTTATAAGTGTTTATAATCTTCTGAGTAGATTCATTAAGGAAGGAGGCTGTTTTGTATGGTTGTTTGCCCTTTTTGTTACTCTAAAGCACGAATGAAGCAAACAAACAAAAACAAAACAATACTATGGACATAGTATGTGGGTTAACAATGCATTTCCTCTCTGATACTCCAGTAAAAATTACAGGTCTGGAGATGTGCTTTAGTGGTAGAGGACTTGTGTAGCATATGTAAAGCCTCATGTTCCATCCCCACACTTTGCCCAAATAAATGAACAAAATAAATATCAATGGTCCCTGGCATCTTGCTTTTGCATGATGGTTTTGATGTTTCTGGTCCAGTTTCCCATCTAAAGTGGCAGAATCCCAATGTAGGCGTTTGGCGAGAACACAACTTAGCAAAATAGTTCAACAGTACACAGACTGGGAGGAAATATTTACCAGCTACACTTCAAAGAAGGAGGTTAACATCCAGAATTTACAGAGATTTGCAGAAACTAAATATCAAGGAAATAAAACCGCTAATCTATAAATGAGCAAATGAAATAGAGGTTTCATTAAAAAGAAACAAAAATGACCAAAAACTATTTTAAAAGGTGTTCAATATCTGTAATCATCAGAGAGACATTCTGATTAAAACTACTTTGAAGTACCACTTCACTACGGTCTGAATGGCTATCGCCAACATATGACAATAAATATTGGAGAGGATGTGGAGAAAAGGGAACTTTTATTCACTGTTGATCGAAGTGGAAATTAATGCAGCCATTATGGGAATCAGTTTGGAGATTTCTCGAAAACAAAAATAGAACTACCATAAGACCCAGCTATTTCCTTCCTGCGCATATACCCAGAAAACTCCATACCAAACCATAGCAATATTTGTACTCCACGTTTATTGCTGCTCTATTCTTTATAGCAAAGAATTGGATTCAACATACTTGTCCATCAACAGATGAAGGGATAATGAAAGTTTGAAATATATATTCATTGTATATAAGTGAATGCTATTCAGCTCTAAAGAAAAATGTAATCACAAATTTTTCAGGGAAATGGATGAACTTAGAATGTATAATATTAAGTGAGGTTATATAATCACAGGAAAAACCTCCATGTTCTCCCTCATATGTGGAACATAGCCAACAGTATGTGTATGTATATATGTAAACAGCAGTAAATGTGGGTACATATAACACAGAGAAATGAGAACAAGAAAGGCTAAATATTAAGGGGTGAGGAAGGACTGACTGCGTAATGGACACCGGTTGTAAAACAGGATAAAGCT
Organism: Neotoma lepida; assembly: GCA_001675575.1. Classification (NCBI taxonomy): domain Eukaryota; kingdom Metazoa; phylum Chordata; class Mammalia; order Rodentia; family Cricetidae; genus Neotoma; species Neotoma lepida. The sequence goes on from LZPO01095773.1 coordinate 1,251,059, forward strand.
AATTGTTATTCCAGTTCTGATTCAGTCATTCATTTTTCAGTTTTGGTGGTGAATAAATGCAAAAAAATAAATTCAATAACGAGTGAAACTGTAAAATGCAATGTGAAGCTCTCCAGCTTCAAAATGGCTATTTAAGCTGTATGGAAGGAAGTTTGTTGAAATGTACAGGCTGTGGGTTTGTTTAAATTTAGTGTGTGATAGTTTTTATTTATACATTTTTTAAAATGAAATTTATAAGCCTTATAAGAAGTATTTCATTTTTATGTTTTATGAAAGACCGTTGTAAATTCATTCTAACGTTAGCACACATCAAGCTATGGCCTTGTGAGATAGGTACTACCCTGGATACTACATTATGGATGAGGAAACTGAAGCACGGATTGTTTTTGTAACTTGCTTAAGGTCTTTGAATTAGCAGAAAGAGTTGGTATTACAAACAAGCCTTTCTGCTTCCTAAAGCTTATTTATAAGTATTATCCTATGCTGGTAACTCTTTTATGTGTTTCAGAAAATCAGGTACATTTAAATTTTCTCTTTTGTTCTCATTAACAAGTACCTAAAGTTTTTGTTTTTAGACTTTATTATTTTAAAATTAATCTTCCCTTTTAAGAATCTGTAAAAGATAATCTAAAAGCCTGGGGAAGGTTCTGCTTTTCTTTATTCACTTTATGCCCCTTGAAGCGTTACACATTTATTTTGAATATATGAAACTCCAGCCAATTTAATTAACTGACATTGCTAATATCTGGGTAAGTTTTTTTCTTGTGTCTCAAAGGATACTGTTACATCAGCTCTGTGCTATGTCCCAAGAGTAACTGTTTACTTTTTTCCCCAAGTCCTTTGCATTCTCAGACTGAGGATTTAATTTAATGTTCAGTCTAAAAGTCAAATCTAAAACATCAAATAAATACTATGATTTGACCGTGTTTTCATTTCCTCTAATGTCCTAACAACCCCCCTATATGCCAATTTGAATGTTGGGTTTATTGAGCACCTACCTTATACCAGGGATTTGCAAATCTATCTGATGTTTTGTTTCTGCTATGATTCTTATCGAACATGGCCATATTATTCTAAAGCTTATTGTTTGTCATACACAACAGTGGGCTTTCTTCTCTTTTTGGACCTTTGTTTCTTCTCTTAGAAAGGAGTGAAAAGGTGGACTGAGAATCTACTAAGTGTCTGGCAAGAGACTAGGTCCTGCTCTGAAGGCGCTTGTTGAAATAGAGCTATAATTATGATATGTCAACTCAGTGGAGAGGTCCATTTGGACAGTGTTTTGAACATCTTTTATTTCATTTTGCTTGCTAGGGTTGTGAGACCTGACTCTAGAGGAATAACCACAATTTCTCTCTTAGGAAGTATATTTTGTAATTCTACCTAACTTTAAAATGTAAATTTGTATATAGTACTTAATATTTGCAAAATGAATACAGGGAACTTCAGTTTTTATACATAGTGTCTTATTAAACACAACTGGCATTTTGAAGTCTTATTTTAATATGAAATCACCAGGTAATACATATTGCATTTTATTATTTAGGAAACATTTGACTTAGTACTACCCAAGAATTTATTTGTGCCAGGTACTATGCTGGGAGTATTATACTAATTGTAGATTCTAGATACGTTTTTAATCTTAGAAAAATTGAAATAAAATTGGTGTTATTCTTGGCTGCAGTTACTGTATCTGGGCAGCTTGAATGAAATGGTGGCACTGGAAGCCACATCGTAATATATGCAGGAGTATTGAGGAAGGAGGTGTAGCAGGTGGAAATCATTCCAGCAATGAAGGCTTTGGAAATAGTCCTTGAGAGAGGCAATGTTGATGTACAAGGAATTCCCATGGATGTTTATTGCAGAAACAAAATTTCAGCTTAAGAGATAATGAGATGAGTGGGTCAAAGAATGAGGTGGTTCCTAATAACAGTATGATTGGGCCTAGTCATCAGTAAGCTTTTAGGTATAAACATAATTCTTTTTAAAAAGGGAAGTTTATAGTATATGAGTTCTTAAAATTATGGCTTTTACTCACTAAGATGTTTTTGCTTAAAATGTGTTTGAAATGTTGAAAAAGTGGAATAAATGAGGGTCTGTGGCTTTTCCATGTTTGTAACTCAGCATTTGGTTAAATGTTTAGAGAATAAAATTATGAAAAATTAATTATGAATAACTACTCTTAAGGTGGATTCAATGATTGGATTCTAACCATCTAGTCCAAATGATTTAATGACTTTCATTTGCCTGTTTGCAGCCTACAACCTAGAACTGGTCTTTGAGTATTGCTTCAGCTCTAGAATTATTCAAATCCTCATCCCTTACCAAATGAGTCTTATTTGACTTTTAACAAACATGATAACACACACACACACACACACACACACACACACACACACACGAGAAAATCAACTCAAGATGAATGATTTTCATAGGGAATTTTTGTTTTATTGAGAAAGATTTTTAAATAATAGTTATGCAATTATTAAAACTCTTCATGTTAGGTTGCATATAACCAGATTTAAGTATATTAAAGAAGAGATTGTACACTTGAATGTAAGTTGATTTTCACTAGGCCATCTTAACACTACAAATCTTCGACTTTACCCAAATAAATGTCTTACTGGTGTTTTTTTTTTTTTTTAAATACTGATAATGGAGAGTCATGTTGTAGTCATTACTAATGTGAATGCTGCTTTGTTACCTCCAGCTTGAGTATTTTTAGTGGTACAAACATTTGGTGGACTTCAGGCGGGGTTAATCTCAGGTTTTGTCAGTATAAGTTGAAGTTTGTATTTGGCAAGAACCTTTGTGATTTAATTTTTTTTTAATTCAGACAAAGTCTCACTACATTAGACTTAGCGGGCCTGGAAGTCTCTTATGTAGACCAGGATCATCCTGAACTCACAGAATCCACCTGCCTCTGACTCCCAAGTGCTAGAATAAAGCCATATGCTATCATGCCCAGCCCTATATGATCTTTTGTGAGATTATACTGTTCTATTAAACAGAATCTAGGCCTTTTTGTTCCTTTCATGTATATATTCAGCTGTATGGCTGTCAAATTTAATCACTTAGCTCATTCAGTACTTACAACATAGATGCTATGTAATGTTAACCTTAATTTCCTCATCACCCCTATAATGCTGTATACACTGCTATGAAATCATGAATTCAGCATGGTAGCTTTAATATGGGATTTTATATGCTTTGCTAAATATTTCCCTCACCTCCACATCAATGTAAATACTCTCTTTAATTTAATATTTAAGCCCCTCCTCCTTTTGTTGTGGTCACTTTTGATGATTTTATAGGCAGGGTTTTTGTGATTTTAAATTAATTTTTTCTTTGAAATTTTCGTACATATATAAAATACTTCTTAATTACTCTCTTTACATCCCTGTCAAACTATTCTCCATATAATTGCCTTTCCCCACATTCATGTCATATATATGTATAGTATATATGTGTATATATATATATATATATATATATATGCACTAAAGATACTTTGTAATCTTATATGCCTGTTCTTACTTGTTGACACTTGGTGTGCAGACTCTAACTGGTTCAATTTCAACATTTCCTTTGAGCTTTATTTTCTTTGTATATATTTAAAATTTTTATTTATTTAATGTGTATTGGTGTTTTGTCTACATGCATGTCTGTGCACCACGTGTGTGCAGTGCCTGTAGAGTCCAGAGAGGGCATTGAATCCCCTGGGAATGGACTTACAGATGATTGTGAGCTGCCATGTGGGCAATGGGTCCTCTGGAAATCAGCCAGTGCTCTTAAATACTGATCCATCTTTTCAGTACTCTAAGTTTTATTTTCAATTCCTTGCTTCCTTTGAAGGTTCTTACTTAGAGTTTTTCCTCAAGTGTCAGAATCTTTTCTATTTTACCCCTCTCTGAATGATGTACATAGTCCAGGTGTCGATATGCAAAGCTCAAGGGTTAGCAACAGGCAGAATTGAGTTTTTGAAGGTACTGACAACCTTGTTGTAATATTATAACTTTATAGTTTTTTTTCTTAATTCCTAAAGCTTGGTTCAAAGTGTTCACTTTAGTTTGGATAGCTATTTTGGGGTCAATAAATTTTGTTACTGAGAAAGAGATTTACTAGGCCCAAAGGCTATTATGCTTCCCCTCTCCAGCTGGATGCCAGATTTCTAGACCACATGTTCTCTTGATTGGGACTTTTAAGCCCAATGTGTGACACATTTTCAAACATGTTTGCTAGATATGCATGAGAAGATAGGCCCTTCCAAACTATAAGCAATTCAGAATCCTCTGGGTTCCACTTAATAATGTGCTTTCATATTGTGATTGCATGAGCTAGGAAGAAAATTGAAAACTTGGAGGACAGTTTTGGTGTCCATGACTCTCAGTATTTCTCAGAAATTTAAAATTTGGAAAATTCAATGCAACTATTTAGTGTCAAATATAGAATTTAAGTTCTAAGAGATTGTGCTTTTAAGTTAAATTTTAACATTGCTTCTCAACAGTACACACTTTAGGAAGTATTAGAGATAATTGATCAAGGTAGTGAGTATAAATTAATACTCACTTATCTCATCTTATCTGGCACAAGATAAGAGTTCCATAAATTTGAACTATTCTTATTATTTTATTGTGTATGTGTGTAACGTATGTGTTTGTGTGGGTATGTGCATATGTACATGTGTATGTGTGCATATAAGGGATAGAGGTTGAGATCTGGTATCTTTCTTAATTACTTCTTACCATATTTTTGTGAAAAAGCTTCTCACTGAATCAAGAGCTCACCAGTTGGCTATGCTGGCTGGCCAAATAGTTCTAGAGATCTCCCTGTCTCTGACTCTTTCCCCTCAGTACTGGCATTACACACCTATGCTACCTCTTCAGCTTTATGTAGGTAGGGATCAGAATTATGGTACTAATGTTGCAAGGCAAGCACTTTACCCATTGAGACATATACCTAGCCTCAATGTTAACTATTTTTAACAACTACAAATGAAGACTATTTAACCAAGAAACCAGCTTTTGTATGGCATGACAGAGTGTATTCAGCTAGACAAAATACCCTCATGTTTTATTGACTATTTTATGATGCCTGAAATTACTCTTGGAGTTTTTAATCAATACAATTCCCAGTATCCTTGTTGATTAGAAATTAATACAGAGAACATTTATATGGAACCTGTTTTTCCTGCCAGAATGTAGTTTAAAAAAAAAGGTGAACTCTTACAAGTAAGATTACCGTAGAAACATGCCACATCTTAAATTTGGGGCTAGGTATTATATGAACTGAAAGAACGGTTTCAGTGAAATTGCATTTACATTAGTGAAAGTCACAGACCTATAGTTTCAGTAAGTGCTTATAACCTTAAAAGGAAAGTGATGGCAATGTTGTTCTGTATGCTGTGAATATGTGTTGCTCTAATTGGTTGATAAATAAAGCTGTGTGGCCAATGGTGAGGCGGAATAAGGTTAGGTGGGACATTCTAACTAGAGAGAGAGGAGAAGAAAGCAGAGCTGAGCAGAAGCTGCTAGCCACCACCAGGAGAAGCAAGATGTTAAGGTATCGGTAAGCCATGAGCCACATGGCAAAGTATAGATTTATAGAAATGAGTTAATTTAAGATGTAAGAGCTAGCTAATGAGAAGCCTGAGCCGCTAGGCCATAGTTTGAAAATAATATAAGTCTCTGTGTATTTACTTGGGTCTGAGCAGCCATGGGAGCCCAGGCGGGACCAGACAAAACATTCTACAGGAAGGAGTTGCCTTTTCTGTGTGGATTCAGAGCTGCTGAAGACATGCTTTCGGTTGTCAGCAGTATGTAAAAATTCCTCCACAGCCAGGAATTAAGCTGCAACACAGATCTGACTTGTTATTGAAAGAAACCAAATAAACCAGGACAATTGGGTTCTACCACCCATTCGGAACACAGACTGCCAAGGTAGCATATGTAAGGAAATTAGATTGTCAGCTCTTCATTTATATGTTAAAAGCCTCAGATATCTTAGTCCAGGAGATGAACCTCCCTGAGTCTGTGTTCAAGATTGAAGGAACCAATAGGTTACTTTATCCCTCCCAATGCCTTTGATAACTACTGGGCGCCCATTTAAAGTTCTTTGGAGTGTTTAAATATTTGACATGTACTTAATTTACCACATCCCTTGTTTAAACCGAAGTCTGGATTTAATTAACATGCCTTACAAATATAGGCACAAAAGTTATTTCCAAGCTTATTGAGGCAAATGGGAGCTGAAACTGATAAAGTTCATACAATTGTTTTGTTGTTGTTTACCTCTTTTTTTCCTTTCATTTCCCCTTCCTCCTTTTCTTCTACTGCTAGAGATGAGCTCAGGTCTTCAGACATGCCAGGCAAGGTACTCTATCACTCAGATATATTCCCGACTTAGGAAACTGTTTTTTGTTGTTGTTGTTGTTGAAAGATGACTTAAATTACAGAGTTAAGATATTGCTTTCCAATCTCAGTGTTAAACCTATTTTAGGGACAGGGGAGGTAGCTCAACTGTTAAGAGCACATACTGCTCTTGTAGAGGATGGTGAGTTCAATTCCCACATGAAGCCAGTAAACTCTAGCTCCAGGGGCTCCAACTCCCTCTTCTGGTTTCTCAGGGCACTGCACTCACATGTACACCCCCACCCCCATAGTAAAAATAAAATCCCGAAGCCTGTTTTATTTATAGCTTTCCTTTGCTCTGTGAGTCTTTAAATCTTTCTTTTGAGACTTGGTGAGATTGAGCTTGGGAGATAGAAAACAACTTGTCCCATCTAGGCTGAGTGATTTTATTATTGTATTATAACCACACAGCTTTCTTTATCATTAACAAGTACATTGACTATCTACCATTTAATTGAACAGTGTTTAAAAGCCAAAATAATTAAAGTTCTAAATTTTTACATAAAGAAATTTTCTATTAAGAATTGTATTTGACAATCTAGTATAAATCACTCTGGAATATGAAGAAAATGTCAAATTCTTCTTTTAGGAACCTTGAGAGGAGGACACCCTTAAGCCTGTGTGAAGACAGAGAAATAGAGAACTTAATCTTCTGTCCCTTTTGTGCTCCCAGTATTCCACTCTTCATTCTTTCCTAGAGAAGCCATTGTCATCGCCACAAATTCTAAACAGCTGACTTATAGGCACATCTTTTCATTATACATGTGATATAAGACCTCTAGAAATAGTAAGTTCAGACACCAAGAGTCAATGCTCTCATATGTACACTTCCACAGGATTCATTTGCATGGCAATCTCCCTTCATGTCTACTACAAACTTGAGCATTGGTCTTGAAATGAGGGTACATTTGGGACTCTCCCAGTATTTTCAGCCACAGTATTTTTTCCCTGTTTGACTGTTTTTATTACTCCTCCTAATAATGAATGGATGCTAACTGTTGAGATTGAAAGGCTACACTCATTTGCTGTAATGCCATCATAAATTCAGGTAGGGAAGTCCTCACTGGGTGCTTCCTAGGTATAGTGATGGATCTCTTTATGCTGCAAAAATGACTATATGCTACCTCAGTTTACCTGATGACATATAATCATTCTTACAAGACTCACATTTTTGACCAGAGAGGATGTGACTCATGGTAGCCCACCTAACAGTATGTTTGAGTACCTGAGTTTAATCCCCAGTACTGCAAAACAAGAGAGTTAGTTAAGTACTTGGACTGTTTATAAATACTCAAAAGATAAATAAACATCATTTGATAGCTTTTTATTATTATTTTGAATGGGGGAGATGGGAGAAAATGCCAGTGGAAATTTTGACTGCATTTTAAAAAGAGTTTCTCATTATAGACAATGAGATTTTTAAAAATTGAGCACTCGTGAGATAGCTCAGGTGGGTTAAACCACTTGCCATGCAAGCCTGATCCTCTGATACTGATCAGCTACCAAAACTTGTCCTCTGACCTCCACGTGTGGGTCACAGCATATTTACAAACATGTGCACACACACTAAGGAATAAATAAACAAAATAGACAAAGCTTCACAAAAAGATGAGCCCATTTTACAAAAATTAGGATCATCTATTGTACAGTAATGATCAGAAAAAATCATTGCGTCTGTTTTTTCTTCTATGACCATAGATATGAACTGAGGTAGGTCATTTCGTGGGTTTGTGAAATAGAATAACTTGACTTAACTGTTATTTTTTTAAGGTATCTGATTTTTGTTAGCCTGTGGAAAAATGCAACAAAGGTTGAAATAAATCTTTGAAAATGTTCTGCACATGGGTGAAATGTCCTTTTATAGTCTTCCTTCTTTCTCTGGACTTGAGTATTCTGTACAATACTTGTGAAATTGTGGTCTCTATCTGCAGTGCTATGCACTTCCCATATGCCCTAAAGGGTGCAGTATTGGGCCCCTAAGCAAAACAAAGGAGGGAACCAGGACCTGAAGCGAATCTGAAAACTTGAAGGCTTTTAAATCTTGTCAGCCTGCCAATTCAAGCAGTGTATGGCAGGTGTGCCGGCTATTTGTAAAGCCAAAATAAATGGCCACAAGAAATTCAGAGGTAATACAGATGTTAAGGAAAGCTTAAAAAGGAAAGAAATCAAACATCGTATTCATTGTTCATTCTGGAGTTCTATAAAAATAATTGAAGGAGTGCCTCCTCAGTCATTGTAGCTTTGTGATCTTCGGAACTAAACAGGCATTGACCATGTTTCTGTTGGATACTGGCTTGTAGAGACAGTGGAGAAAAAGCGTACATGGGAAGAACGTAGGGAAGTGGGACAAAAGTAGCTGATGGTAGTGAGTTTGCATTCCTGGAATAAGTTCCTATTTCTGTCAGATCAACAGAAAGTAGTTCTTCCCACTTTTTGTTTGTTTGTTTTGTGTGTGTGATAATTTTTTATGAAAAATACAAGGAATCTTTAAAAAACATAGTGTACTTTTTCAAAAGATGCACTTACTGGTGAGTGTATTGTGTATGCAATTTTAAGTGCTTATAGCCTCCTTGTATTTTATCTAGTGGTTTTATAGATGAGCATTATTTTGAAGTTTAGAATTGTGAGAAAATACTCAACTTTACTGTTCCAGTGGATTCAAAATCTAGAGAGGTGGACAGAGCTCTGACAGTTAAAAGGTGCTCAGTGATGAAACTCCTTTCTAGCAAGGTACAACTGAAAGGCTAGTAATATTAAATTACCAAGGCACCTTAATATCCTTCAAATTAGGAATCCTTAGAAGCAAAACAGTATTTGAAATTTTGATAACAAGATAAAAGGCAAAAAAAAAACAACAACAACTGAGAAGCCATGTTCTTTACTATCAGGGGTTTATTCTGTAGTAACAGAGCAAAGTTAAGTTGTGAGATCAGGTAGAATAATGGAAAAAGTGATCTGTGCCATAAAAAAGACCCAGTATGTTGACATGGTTTAAAAGGTTGGTTATGGAGTCCAACTGCCTGCATGGCTCTATCACCTACTTAGCTATGAGAAGTTGTGCAAGTTAATTACTTAACCTTCCCCACCTCCATTTCCCCATCTGTAAGATGAGAGCAGTAGAATCCTCTCCAGGAAGAATCTAGGCATCAATAAATCTTAGTGTGATTAATTCTTCAGTATTTCTCTTTATTACTCACTTCTGTACAAGTGTTTGAAAATGGGTTTAAGAGTATTAAGTCATAGTGCTTGTTGTACTATTCATGGTGAATTAGAAGCTTGTGTTGAGTTCACAGTACCTATTGTCTACTTCCAAACCTTTACCAACTCTAATATAATCTTTCTAGTTCTCTGCATCTTAGATTAGTTCTTTATCTAAACGAACATAGGAAATTCCACAAAACCAGACATCAATAGTGCCTGGCACATAGCAGATACTGAATACATGTTGGTTCAGCACAATTTGGGGATATTATGGAAGTGATGATGCACACCAGGCAAGAATGGAATGTTGTGAAGGAAACATAAGTATACCACAAAATGACTAGCTTTCCTCAAGGGACATAAATGTCTCTGTCCAGATATGTGCACAAGACTTGGAGTCAGAAGATATTGCCTGGGGTCATGGCTCAACCACTCACGGTTTAGTAATGTCAAACAAGTGGTTTAACTTTACGAGTTTCATTTCTTTCATCAGAATATTTCACTTATCACTCATGGTTTAGTGTATTTTGAGATAGCATGAGAAAGTCTCAGGGTTCCATTCTCAGCACTTCAGAAAAAGCCCAACAACAACCAAAAACTGCACTCTTTTTGAGGGATCCGAAGATCAATTCAATCTGAGCATGTGAAAACTGTAATACAGACAAGAACAAATGCACTAATTTCACGCTTTGCATTGGAGAACTATAAATCAGAAAAGTCCAAACTGTATTGCTATTGCTCAGATATAAAGCAGCGAGGCTAAAGTTTTACTGTCCTCCAAACAAGATGATCTTCAAAATGTAGGCCATTATGCATAGTCTTTCAAGTACAGCTGCATGAGATAACTCCACATTCTCACCAGCTCCTTTTGTTGTTGTACCTCATTTCTTCTGAGCCAGCTCCCCAAATATTTTCACCCTGAAGGAAGACATGTGCTGGCTAGAACTGTATCGAGGAATTGGCCAGGGTCCCATCCAAGGTCATAGGCCAAAAAAAGTAAAATAATAAAAATCCCTGTTCTCCCACTCCCACTGTCGATGTTCTCTAGAATGCATGGCCAGAGGCCAGTTCCTTTTTGCATTTTTCATTGTGTAAGTTCAAATTAAAATTTATAATTTATATCTGTGTCTCTACATGATGGACCTCTGTAGAAAAGTCTTTCTCCAGATCTTCTGTGTTTATATTCAGAGCAAATCCTCGACCCTTATAAATATTCTTTTTGTGGTTGTTTTTCTGTCATACAGATTCAGGCAGCCTATGTAATTTACTTGTAGGATTAAGTGTGAATGTAAACTTAGACACTCTGGGAGCACACTCTTTCAGTGTACTTTCCATAATATACTAAGCCACTTAAAATGTGTGAACTGGCTTTACTCTTGTACATTAACTTAGTTAACTAAGAGTGCTGAGATTAATGTCTAAGGTAACCACAAGACAGCTTGGAATAGCCAATCCCATTACTCAACAGAGTTGCTTTTTTTCTTTATGTATTTTTATTGTTGTTGCTTCTGTGTCTCTTTAGACTTTAAAAGTTACAGACTTATTAGGCCATAATTCACATACTGTCCAATTTATTCATTTAAAGAGGACAATTTATCAGGTGTGGTAGCACACTCCTATCCCAGCATTTTGGAGGCAATGGCAGGCAGACCTCTGTGATTTCAAGACCTGGTTTCATAGTGAATTTCAGGACAGCCAGGGATACATAGAGAAACCTTGTCCCCAAAAATAGTAATAATAATGAAGTGCACAGTTCAGTCAATAGGTTATAGTATGTTTAAAATTGTGTAAACATAACAACTATCTAATTCACAATATTTCATCACCCCAAAAGGAGGTCCCTATGCTCATGAACCAGTAATCTGTTTTCTATTTCTGTGGATTTTACTGTAAGTAGTTCACATAATGAATCCATGATAACTGGCCTAATTTCTTACTATAATGTTTTCAAGATTTATCCATGTTACAACATGTGTCAACATTTCATTCCTTTAAAGGCAATACAATATTTCATTATGTAGACATACTACATTTTGTTTATCTTTTTATCTGTTGGTAGGTTGAGTCTACATTTTGGATTTGTGAATGATGTTTCTGTAAACATTGCCAGAATTTGAAGCCTTTTTCAATTATTTCAGATATATACTGAGGCATTGAAGAGCTAGATTATATAACACTGTCTAATGTATTGAGAAACTATCAGAAATTTGTCATAACCACTGCATCATTGTTTTTTCATTTGCTCGATAACTTCAACCATTTACTACATGGTTGTGTGTAATGCAATGTGAAGGGGCCCTCAGAGCAGTGAGAGTAGTCCTGGAGCTTTGTTGAAAGCCCACACTATGCCCCTAGGCCCATTATTGAGTAACTAACTATAATTCCATATTCATAATTAGCCATTAAGTTTTTCAGAAGGGGAGTAGAAAATCCACTGTGGCAGTAGTAGAATTAAGAACAGTTTGCTCCTGAAGGAGAACTGTAATATTTCCCAAGACATCAATGACCCAAGTCTTTAACCAAATGCTAACCAGTTCAGTAATCTGTAAGAAAGGGAAGGAGAAAACTTTCTCTGAAGGATGAGTCAGAGGAAAAAAAAAAAACAAAAAACATGTTTTGCCATTGACTAGATAAGCTTACTTGCATTTCCTAGGCATTTAGTTTCCCAATGATAACTGGAAAGTCCAGTAATATTGAATTTGTTCTGGACTATAGAAAAGACAAACAAAAAGTGGTTGAACATGTTTAAAAATTAAGTGAAATCTTCTCAAGAGTTGTAAGTCCACTTTGAATGACATTAACAAATAGTCACTTTATTTGCTGCTTAGAGCTATCTTTTGCTTTACTCTTACTTCGGGTTGTGTGCATGGTATAACACCAGCAAATTAACCTTGCGTGTTTCTTTTCAGCTGAATTACTTGCCACTGTTGCTGGTTGACACTGGGCTAACTGCAAATCTTCAAGCTGCATAATATCTAACATGTTGCTCAAAAGTGCTTTCTATCTCACCTACTTGTGCGTATTGAAATCTTTCTTCCATGAAGATTAAGAAGTAGCCCAGAAAATACACCCAGGAAAAACAGTCCTATATTCTCAAGGAATTTTCTAAAGTTGAAAGCACATTTTCTTTTTCCATCCCCCATTTCACTTCATATGAAGTGAGTCTCCCATCAGTTGTGTCATGATGGTTTCATATATGTTTCCCATGCATACATGTCACCTTTCAGAGCAATTTACATTTTTAACAATTCCTGTGCTCTGAATTTTGAGAACAAATAATAGAGGCTGCAATCGGACGATGATAAGTTTAGTTTAAAGACAGATTTCTGGAGCCTCTAAAAACCAGACACATACAAGTAAATTGAATATGTAAAGGGCTGTCATGGCATTTTCTGCATAGTGGACTCCACAATGAATTTCTGCCCTGAGTGTATCAAAAAGTAAAGCATCATTTTTAAGAGATTGGGATGTTGTCCAATTTTGCACTACAACAGTATCTAAGCAGTTGCATGCTTTTACTCTGAAAAGCTGTACACTGGGAAGTGCTCTTTTCTTGCAGTGTCACTATGTAGATGCTTCCTGTTTTACAGAGGTTACAGTTACCTTTCTCTCCAAGTCAAGAGTTCGAAAGGAAGCATTGTAGTGTTTTAGCTAATTTCGTTTATTTTTTTCTTGCAGGTTCTGAAAAGTGCCTTTTCTGAAAACTCTGCTGCTTGGATTCTACTCTAGAGCTCTCTTTCCAAGCCCTCTCCCAATCACCCTCCCCTACTCCTGCCCCTACAAAGCTTGCTGTGCTTGTAGTTCACTGTCAATAACTTGCCCATTTATTTTTTCTCTCATTCTCAGTTTTCGTAGTCATTTGCCATCCCCTTGATTTTGCAAAACTATTTTTTAGGCTATAACATCCTCCCAACCTTATTCTTCAGAGCAAAGAATTGGGGAAACAGACTTTTCTCCCCCTGATCTGAGACCATTCCACACATTGAAGGGAAGCCAGCAACATATGCTTTTTGTAAGAATAATTGAAAACCTCAACTAGACAGCATAGAATTCTTTTGAAAGTCTGCCAGTTATTTGAAGCAAATTCAGCAAAGGAACAAAATATAGCATTCAATATCTTAACCTTTATAGTCGCCTTCTTAGGACTTGGTCTCTAATTTGATTTTTGGTTATTCTGATACAAAGTTGACTTAATAAGTGGTTTTTTGTGTTTGACCAGATCAGATTTGACTTCAGTGAGAACCTAAGTGCTAACAAACATTCACCAAATCAACCTGCTCTCACTTCACATTTGTTTCAGATTCGCTTAACGCCTTGAACCATCCACTGTCATATTATTGTCCGAAAGAGGGTGCACTTGATTGCCATTTTGCTTTCAATATGACACCTGTCAATGTCGCTCTAATTCGAGATACCAAGTGGCTGACTTTAGAAGTTTGTAGAGAATTTCAGAGAGGAACTTGTTCTCGAGCTGATGCAGAGTGCAGGTTTGCCCATCCGCCAAGAGTTTGCCATGTCGAAAATGGCCGTGTGGTGGCCTGTTTTGATTCTCTAAAGGTGAGTGACATGTGTATGCACCTAATTACTTCAATGTGTTCATTTCTAGACGTTTGGAAGGAAGATATGCTAAAAAAGAGTCAAATTAATAGCAGCATAAAATTATGTATTACTTGGTTTAAGAGAAGATGTAGCCTTTCTGTATGTTGAACTAAACCAGTAGGAGGCTCATTCTGCCAAAGTCTACTTAGCAAGATAGATATACTTATAAAAACTCATGAGTTTTGTAAGTCTAATGTATTAGACCCTAGCTGAAGTTTAAGCTAATTCTCCATATGTATCTCTGTTTGGTTTGTAACTTACTATGTAGACTAAACTAGCCTTGAATTTGTAGCAACCCTCCTGCCTCTGCCTCCTGAGTGCTGGGATTGCAGGCATGCACCACCACACTTGGCTAATTTATCATCTCATGGGATTTTAACTTCTATATAGAATTTAGACTTTAAATTTTTTATTAGGATTATTCATTTTATCTGTGAATATTTTGCTTGCCTATGTGTATGTGCAGAATGTGCATAATTGGCACCCATGGAGATCAGAAGAGGGCATCATATCCCCCAGAACTGGAGTTACTGATGGTTGTGAACCAACATGTAGGTTCTTGGAATCAAACCTGGGTCCTCTGCAAGAACAACAAGTGCTCTTAATCACTGAGCCATCTCTCCAGCTCATAAAATTAGGATTTTTAATACAGTGATCAAAATTCTCATGCAACAAAGAAACTCTTTGATGAATTACAGTATACCTGTAGCTTATTGTGCATATTAGTAAGATATAAATGCCTGAGACCAGTCAGCTCTCAGAGGATAAATAAAGTAAGACAAATCATAGAACTTAAAACATCATTGTTCAGGAAGATTAGACATACTGTTATAAAACTAACTTCACTAAATTTTCTTCTTGAACACATGATTGAACAACTGATTTGTAAGTATCAAGGAAGTCTTAACTGCCAAAGTTGTAAAACTTGAGTAAAGAAAAATTATGAGGGCATGTGGGGTGTTATATATAGTAAGACATAAATGATTGTGTAACATGAGAATGTATTCATTTTCATGTTTTCATAGTTACCTTAAAGTATGAATAAGAATATCCAAATTAAAGCAGAGGTGTAAAATGTGTGGATGGACTTCTTGGTTTAATTAATAGATTTTCCATCATGCATTTGAAATGATTTTTGAGATTACAGCCAGATGAAATAGGCTTAACAAGAGTATTTTCTTAATTTTCATTTATTTATTTATTTTTTCATTTTGCATACCATCCCCTGTTCCCCCTTCCTCTCCTTCTCCTCTCCTGGCAACTTCCTCCAATCCTCCCCCCCATCCACTCCTCAGAGGGGGTAAGGCCTCCCTTGGGTAGTCAACAAAGTCTGGCATACCAAGTTGAGGCAGGGCCTAGCCCCTCCCCCCTGCATCAAGGCTGAGCAAGGTATCTCACCATAGGGGATGGGCTCCAAAAAGCCAGTTTGTGCACCTGGGATAAGTCCTGGTCCCCCTGCCAGGGGCCCCACAAACAGATCAAACCTCACATCTGTCACCCACATTCGGAGGGCGTAGAATTTTAAAAAAATTTCTTGATATTCTGTGACTGTCATCATGGTCAACTTCACATCACTATCATTTTTATTGCTGACTGCATTGGCTGTTAGAGGTCCATTCCTTTGTTTACTTGGAATACGTTTTCAAATGCTTTCCTATGAATGATTCTTATGATTGGGATTTCAGAGGTCTTCAGATTTGGGGGTATTTTCATGTACATAATGAGGTATCCTTGGAATGTGATCCAACTTTAAACAAGAAATTAATTTATATCATATATATTTACATATATATATATATATACATATAAGCCACAGTCATTTTAATACAGTATTTTAATTCATCTGTTGTTTCTATGCAATATGAAGGCATGTATGGAATTTTTCAATTATGGTATCACATTGGTACTCAGAAACATTGGATTTTGAAGCTTTTTGGCTTTTCAGATAAGGGATGCTCAACAAACCTACATAGTTTTACTTATTTCTTGGTTGCTAGTTTTTATTGTGAACCATTCCAGTTCAATAGTAGAATCTTGATGTGGAAAAAAGGGGGCAATACTAACATTGAAAAACTCTGAACTGATTTATTTCAAGCAGATATAATAAGTAAAAATGTTGATTTTTTTGGCTGGTGGCACACAACCTTTTTTTTCTTTTTTTGGTTTTTTCGAGACAGGGTTTCTCTGTGTAGCTTTGGCACCTTTCTTGAAACTCACTCGGTAGCCCAGGCTGTCCTCGAACTCACAGAGATCCGCCTGCCTCTGCCTCCCGAGTGCTGGGGTTAAAGGCATGCGCCACCACCGCCCGGTGGCACACAACTTTTATCCCAGAATTCAGGAGGCAGAGGCAGGCTAAACTCTGTTGAGTTCAAGGCCAGCCTGGTCTACATATCAAGTTCCAGAACAGCTAGGGAAACATAGTGAGACACTGTCTCAAAAGAAGAGTTTATTTGTTTCTTCATTCTTTACTCATTCGTGCTCTAGCTACAGTCATTTTCTGTGTTTTGCTTTCAGTCTATTGCTACAGGACTGGGTTGTGCCTTGAGGCAAAAAAGAGCACTGAGCTAGTTAAGTAGTGACATCTTTCACCCAGAGCACTTGCATGTCCAGGCATTGCACTAGGCTCTTTGTCATCTTGGTTCTGGAGATACAAAATAGAGTCCGAATCCCACTGATCTGATCCTTTGGCTCCTTTTTCTCTCAAACCTTGAGTGACGTTGTCATTAAAAAATACATAATGCCTTTACGACCTAACTTTCACAATGTCTGTGGTGATTCCAAAGACAACACAAATGAGAAACCAAAAGTATAACTGCAAAGTGAATCAAGTATATGGTTATTTTTTTTTTGCAATTAGTGAAGTGTTTGTTTTCAGAGCTATTAAAAAGAGTTCCGTTTAGGTAGACTTTATTACTTAATGCTACAAGCTCATGTGCCCAAATCCATTTTATTTTATTTCTAGAATTTACACATCACTGTTCTGTGCTTTACTCTGTGATAGGGAATTCATCACATACTATACATTCTGTCTTTCTAGGCATCAGAAAACGAGGGATATGTGTGATCTCTCTAATCTTTGATATACTTTAGGTCAGTGTTCCTATTAAAGGCAAAAGAGTACTTACTATAAAGTAAACACATTGAGGAAAATAATATGAAAGATAGTTGCTTACAAAACACATACTGAGCATTATAGCTTGGAAACTATTTAATTCAGGTACTAAATAATGACTAATGAATACAAATATATCACTTAATTATTTTCATATGCTGTATACTCTCCTGGATTCATCACTCTTAAAATAATTCAGGCATTATGTTAGTATTTTGATGACCAATCACACAAGATAAAGATGATTTACATAAACCTGATAGTTTTAATTTATTTTTATGAAAATCTCAATATTTCAAATATATAAAGAATGAAAAGGCTTTATATATTTACCTTGTCATTTAGATATCACATTCATCAGAGTTCCATGTCTGTACAAAAGCTTTGTAGTTCCTTTTTATGTTGCTCCTTACCCCAAGATATGCATGAAAGCTATACTAAGATTGGGGTAATTGACCTGTGCTGATTGTACTCCTATCACATGCACAACACACAAAGAGCATACCTTAATGATTGCTGACACATTTGTTGCTCCTCTTGAATTTGAATAATTGAAGCACCACTAAAATTTATCTGTGTACTATTTTTTTCATCAGTGATAAAAGAAATGAAGCAATCATTTGATGATTTGTGGGCTGTGGGCTTTGTTTTTTGGGTCATGAGTGTGTGCAGGAGCATGTGCATGAGTCTCTGTGTGTGTGTTTGTTCCATTAGCACTAGCTACTCAACCAGATGATGATTCTTTGCCTACATAATATGTACAATAGGTACGGTGCCCTATTTTCACCTCATAATGAGGGGAGGTCATGAAAATAGGAGGGTGAGCTGAACGGATGATCATGCATTGTGCTTCAAGAGCTGTGCTCATAACTGCATGAATGCTATGTGTTTAATGATGAAAGTTGTGCCATTTTCAGACAGGAATCTAGCTTGTGAAGCCTGTAGAACAATTCTCAGCTACATAGAAGAGTTTCATGTCAAATTGCTATGCCACGTCAAATTGCTATGCCACTGTTTTTTACTCAAGTGCCTTGTCTTCTTGGTACATTTATTTCAAAACTTACCTTTGGTATTGTTTAACCCATTTTATACTGATTCCTTCACATTACATGCTGTCATTCATTTAGATTGGCATTTTAAATGAATTCCCCTTAGATTTAACAAAAGATCATCTGCCTGTGGTTGTTCTCATAGCCAGCTTACTCTGCATCAAAAATATCAGGCGTATCTCGAACATTCCATTCTTTTCTTGAAGCAGTGTATGATATCTATCTACTATGCAGGAAATATGTAAGTGCAACTAGTATTTCATTATAACAGATCAACAGCAATCATATCTACCTGTCATAATCAGTACATTGAGTAGTTTTGTTAAAAATTACTTCGTAGTTAAGCCATAAGAGCAGTCATACTCAGAGGATAATTATGTCAATCCATATCTATTCCTGAATGATGGGAACTGGGAGAGTGATACATACAAAAGACCTCTAAACCATGTCTTCCAACGTCATATATGATTATAAGTACAGTGATAACATGACAAGTGAAACTTGTTATATTGATATGTCTATATAACTCTATCCATTGTAGGTAATAATTGGCCCTACGATCCATATGTTCTATATTTAGAGCCACCAATCACAGCAGTTTTCACTAGCTTAAAACTTAAGTATTTGGGAGCTAAGGCCTAGCACAGTGGTTGTTTTCCCAGCACCATCAAGGCCCTGGGTTCGATCTCCAGCACCACATAACAAAAGACTATTTTGACTGAATATTTGCTCATCCATGTTTGCATAGACATAGCTTGCCAGAAATCAGATCATTAGCAACATAACCTCAAGGGTTACACAAGACATAGAACCGCTTGTGAACTCTAGCAGAGAGGTTTGTCTCTACTATAAAGAGAGTCATGGAAAATAATGCTTTACTTTAAAATATCTTTTTTGCTATTGCCCTTAGAAAGGAATACTCCTTCATTTATAATAGTCTCTTGGGGAAATTTCCAAAAATCTCTTGAATGAAAAATAGATACATGATTACTACCCAAACAGCCTCAGTTTATTTCAACTTTTTAAAAATAAATTTAGACTTACAGAAAAATTGCAAAAATAATAGAAGCACTCCCTGTACACTCCACCCAGATTCCTCTAGTGTCAACAACTTACATTCCACTCATAATACAATTATCAAAACCAGAAAATTAGCAGTAAGCAAAGCTCCTAAAGTAGTGACCTTATTTAAATTTCCCCAACTGACTCCCAAAGGCTCAGTGGTTCAGATAATTAATTTAAAGAAGTTCTCATGTCTACAGCATTTCAAACAAAACTAGGAGATCAAGAATTTTGGCTGCTGAAAGACTATTTAATTAAAAACTTTTATCATTTATACATGAGGAAACTGCAGAATTAGTGAGAGAGAGTTAATTTCACAAGATCACTACAAAATTATCAGAAAAACCTGATGATTCCAATCATTTGAGTCTTTATTACATGAGAAGAAAAAAATGGAGAAAATATCAAAAAGGCATTTAAATTAAGGTTTATGGTTCATGCTTAGTTATTTTTCTGAGGTTATTGTTGGCACCGGGGTCTTAGAAGTAGCCCAGACTATTCTCTAATTCTAAACAATTCTCCTGATTCACTTCCCAAGTGCTGAGATTACTGATCAGAGCCATAATGCCTGACTCATACTCTTAGTTTATTGTTAATCATTTAGACTGTTCCAAAATGGAGACCAGAAAGGAGATAATGTTGGCTTACAAAGTTATTTAACATTATGGTGATGTCTTTGCTTAATTCCCAAGCAACAGAACACTGAGTTGTCTCTGTCCCTTTTCCATTCTTTTTCCCAAACACTGCATTGTTGGGTTAGCTAATCATATTGGTGGCTGATTTTTCATAATGCTCTCTGATGTCTGATGTTGTTACGTACTGAGTAGTAAAGTGCTCTGGCTAGCTGGTGATATCTGTTACCAGTCACTCAGAAATATTGTAACAGTTGTTCAGCCTCAAAATGGATCATTTTTTAAAAGTAACTTCAACTCTAATTGACTTTACTTAAAATGTTGTTTTATAGAACCGTAGATCAAGGTCATTTCTCTCCTACCTTGCAGCCAAGTTGCAGTTGGACATCTGATGACATACAACTCAGGATTCAATCAGGAATGTATTTGCCAATTGCAATTTGATTATACCATTACCATGTGATAGGAGAAACTTGAAAATCTGAAAATAACAAACTGTGTATTATATGTCAGCTCCTTAGGTTATGAAGAAACTCTTACACATTAGGGCACTATAGAAATAATTTTGTTTCTGTTAGCATAGCTATATGAAGTCATTGCAAATACTATCATTTTCTAAACCATATTTTTGTGAACTGTGGATACCAGGTACTTATGTACATTTGGAACTTGGGGATAGTTTTTTAGGCACATGACATTGTACCCAGAACATCATTTATTTAGTGCTCATTTTCTCCCCAAGAGATGAACTTTCTGCCTGTTCCATCTTTGAAGTGTCTCTTTTTCTCTAAATCCTGTGTCATTTGATCTTCAACTTACAGGCTTATGTGTTTCAAAGAAATCCTAGCCATACGCTATCATTATCTTTTCATTTGCCTGTGTGTATTTAACTATGTAATCAGTGTTTGGGTTTTTTAAATCTAGTTTTGCAATTATTGTTGTATAACCTGGGTATGTAATCCTGTTTGAAGTTTCAGCATTGTTTAGTTTTTCTTTTTCTTTTATAATTTTTTAAATTTATTTTTAAAAATTGTTTAGAGAGATTCTTTGTATCCCCGGCTGTCCTGGAACTCACATTGTACACTAGGCTGGCCTGGAACTCACAGAAAACCACTGCCTCTACCTCCTGAGTTCTTGGGTTAAATGAGTGGGCCAGTATGCCAGGCATGTTTCAGTGTTTTTATTCCTATACTGCAGATACTTTTCCCAAGGTCAAGTTTATTGCCAGATGCCAAATGTAATTATACATTTAAGTTATACTTTCATATCGTTTATACTTTTTGTCTTGATGTTGTTCTCTTTAAAAGGTCAGTAAATGATTCCATTTTTGTCCTGTTTTATTTTCTAAAAGATCCTCCCCTATCTGGACTTAACCACATGGTCACTGGAAATAGACTAGATCTTTTTTTTTTTTTTTTTTTTTTTGGTTTTTCAAGACAGGGTTTCTCTGTGTAGCTTTGTGCCTTTCCTGGAACTCACTTGGTAGACGGGCTGGCCTCGAACTCGCAGAGATCCACCTGCCTCTGCCTCCCAAGTGCTGGGATTAAAGGCGTGCGCCACCACCGCCCGGCTCTTAGACTAGATCATTTTTATATCTTGTTTATGATATGTTTGTGCAATAATATTTACTGTCATGCCTAATCTGTTATTTGGTTAAAGAACATATGGCTATAGGATCCATTCATTAGAAATAGTTTTTCAGCTATGACTTTTTCAGAGGCATTTATTAAATGTATGCTTTCAGCTGGATGTTTTCTATCATAAATGAACATCTTTTTTCTGTTGAAATTCATTTGTTGACACACTAAAAGTTGGTATAAAAAGTTAACCTTTGGTCCTACCCATATCCTTCTGGGTAAAGAATGGGCAGTGAGGGTAGTTTCCAAACTGTGGAAATTGTCCCTAAATTTGAAAGTATAGAACCCACAGTAACATAAATGTTTTAAATACAGCAAATTCCTTAAAACGAGACATATCTTGAGTGTTGGTCACAATTTGCTGACAATCTACATAGTAACAATATTCTAAATTTTCTGTGTGCAAAAATGAACAGAGTGTGCTGTTGCCTTTTTGCATTGCTGGGAATGGAATGAAAGGCCTCTTGCCTGCTAGCCACCAGTTCTGCCAGTGAGGTATTTTCGAAGGCCTTGTTTTCTGCTGTTTTGTTTTGTGACAGAGTTTGACTGTGTAGCCCAGACTGGCCTCCAACTCCTAGTCCTCCTTTCCTTAGCCTTTCCAAGTGCTGGGGATACAGGTGTGTTCCCTGTTTTGGACTTTAGAAAACTTTTTCACTCTGTGACTTCATACTCTTTATCTACCATTTTTTATGGCCTGAAATACATTGTGTGGCCAGCATTGTACTATCACTAATCTTTTACCCAGAGATGAGATTGTTTTTAAGACTACATTATCACATTGTCTTCAGACCTTTGTTCATGGGCCTATTTGTGAAAGATAGTAACACTAACACAACAATTTGAGGATTTTTGACACCTTCAAGAACACTGCATTTTTGTTTTAAAGATTTTGCAAATACCTAATCCCCGAAGTTGTTTTTCTTTTGTTAATGTTTATGCTTATCACTTACGTGAACTTAAATTTTTTTCTAGCTTCTCTAATAGCATAGTTTAGTTCCTTCATTTTTAATAGCCAAGAAAGTACCTCATATGGAAATAAATTCAAAGAGCTGGGTCTGCAGCTCAGTGATAAGGAGCATGTTTCATACTTGTAAGACCCCAAGTTCCATCACCAGCACAGAAAAATATAAGTTCTGCAAACAAATTCGGTCTTTTTTTTTTTGGTTTTTCAAGACGAGGTTTCTCTGTGTAGCTTTGGCCCCTTTCCTGGAACTCACTTGGTAGCCCAAGCTAGCCTCGAACTCACAGAGATCCGCCTGCCTCTGCCTCCCGAGTGCTGGGATTAAAGGTGTGGGCCACCACCGCCCGGCACAAATTCGGTCTTAAATGTAACTAATAAACATTAAAACTATGGACATTTTCATTCTGCCAGTACATAACATTGAAGAAAATATTTCATTTTGGGATACTGTCTTATTTTTCAAGGAAGCTTGAGAATTGTCTTTATAAATGCTTCTTTCTTTGGTGAATTACAAATGTAACCATTAAAATATTTGGAATGTGACATGGTATCAGTAAGTGGCAATACACAGAGAAAATGTTACCCTAGACTAACAGTTCTGAGAAGGGCACATTGTGTGGCCTCGAGTAAATCATGAGAATCTTACCACAGCCTTTGGTGGCATATACTTTGGAGGACTATTTGTGGTTTGCTACCAGAATTATTATAAATGTCAGAGGTTATTTAATGCTGAAATTTCTGTTATATCCAATAGAAGTTCTATATGGATTCAATTCCCAAACACATGATTTGTTTAACAAACATTTATTGAAATATCTTACTTGTTAGACAGTGATTGGGCTCAGCACAAAATTATGGAAGATGTGATTCTTGCTTGATCTCTTAGTATAAGGCTGCTCCATCATGTGCCATAATCCATCTACTATCTCACGGTTTAAAGAGTCCAGAGGAAGGACAGGACAGGGATTATGTCCATCTGTAGAGATTAAAGACATAGTCATAGAAGAAGTGGTGTGTGAAGTATTCTTTGAAGAAGGGATAGGCAGACATTCAAGTCAGAAGAGATAAGCTAAGCTAAGTCAGAAAGGGAAAATTGGTGTGTCTAGGGAGTTGAGTGTGAAGTTTGGACAGGCTGGAGCATAGAGCTTGAATTGAAGAGGAGTGGGCTTGCAATTCAGTGAGTAGGATGGAGGATGTGACTCTAGGTAGAGTGTGTGCTTAGCATGTACAAGGAAGGCTCTGAGTTCTGTCTTCAGCACACACAGAAACAGTACACAGTTAGGACTCTAGGCTTTATTTTATAGCTCTGAGAAATCTAGAATATTTTAAAAAATGAATGTGTGTGTATGTGTATATATATATGTATTTGAATCAAGTCATGGCAGTGGTAAGAGAATGCCATCAAGGGTGTTGGAAATCCAGACAAAGCCATTCGGGTGCATATTTATCAATCTATTGTAGCCCATGAATTATGTGTTCAACTTGACATTAGATTGCTTGGACTGATTTGCTGTTACTGAGTATTTTAAAAGTGAAGACTCGATTTCAAAGAATTTTAAGACAAAACAATTTTGAATATCATCAGATTATCACACAAATAAATATTTTAAGGCAATATTCAATGGTACCCATTTAGGAAAGTTTTTAGACTGGGGCTCATGTATGATTCCTCTGTGGATAAGATCACTGGCTACTCTTAGGAAGGACCTAGGTTTGATTTCCAGCATCCACAGCCATCTCTAGTTCTAGTTCCAGGGAGTCTGACACCCTTGTAGGCACCAGGCACAAACGTGGTGTACAGACATACATGCAGACAAAACTCCCATACACAAAAAAGAACCCAATTTTTTAATTATAGAAAATTAGAGTTGGGCTAGGGGGTGACTGAATTGTCAATGTACCTACTGTGCAAAGATGTAGACCTAAGTTGGGATCCCCAGCACCCACATAAAAAGCCAGATATGTTAGCAAATGTTTGTAATCTCAGTGCTGGGAAGTGGAGAAAGAATGATCCATGGGACATGCTGCACAGGTAATCTAGCAGAATTGGCGGATTCCAAATTCAGTGAGAGATCCTGTCTTTTGTTTTTTAAGGTGAAACATGATACAGGAGGACATTTGATATCAACATCTGCTGTCTACATACTTGCACACACATCAGTGCACTCCTCTAAACCAATGCACACATGCACCACACACATATACTACACACACCCCCCACATATTTCAGCTTGGGTGTGATGGCACACACCTGCAGTCCCAGCACTTGAGAGCTTGAGACAGAAAGATCATGAGTTTGAGGCCAGCTTAAGCTACCTACCAATAGATAACCTGTCTCAAAAAACAGTTTTTAAAATGAAGTTTAGGTAAAGATCTCCCCTTCTCTCTATTATTTTATTTGTTTTGCATTAGGTTCTGTCTTACTAGCATATCTTTTTTTGTAACTAGCACATAATAAGGCCTTTAAAAGTACTTCTTCAGTGAAACACAAACACCTTATGGACAAAACTTTTATACAATTATATGCCAACTTTCTTTGCTCAATCACATTTTTGCCTAGATTTGATGACCAACAAACTGCAGATTTGTGCAAATGAAATTCTATCCCTCTGAATCATAGAACTTTTCTTTGTTCAAATGTTGTTGGATATTCTATAAATGTTGCATTTTGTGTACTTGTATCTTATATTGGGACCTTCAGTGTTTTTCTATATAGATGCCATTAAATATTATTTTTAAATAATTGGTGTGATAATCCAGTAAAATTTGAGCATAAATCTGTATAAAAATGTTTGGAATTGAATTTGATAGTACACAGATAGTTCACAAATCAAGGTATTATTAGGATCATTATTAATTGTAATGAGATCATTTTTCAAAGGATTTTTTGAAAAACATGACTGCCTACTCCAATAAACACACACACACACACACACACACACACACACACACACATATAGTTCAATTGATAACTTGCTCTAAATACTCCATGATTTTTGGAATTCTTGGAGTCTGAGCATAGAAAGGCAAAGAAAATTTTCAATAAAGAGAATCCATGCATTGACACTTCAAAGTGTTCAGTAACTGCAATTTAGTAGCAAGAGCCTCCTTTGAAAGAAATAGGAAGATACTAAGAGAGTAGTCTGAAGATATAATTTTAAGGAAGGATATCGAGGCAGGCTTATGAGTTCTATCTTTGAGTTTTTTAAGAGAGTACAGTCTTTTCCACTTTCTCCATCTTTATGACCATTCCTAAATAGCAATGTCTGGTATTCAAAATAGAATATTTTGAGGCCATGTGAAATCCTCAGTAACCAAGATATGAGCCAGTTTAGGCAGCTGAGTCTGCTTTCTTTCAAAAACAGGAAAGATAAGCTGGGCATGTTGGCCAGTGCCTGTAATCCCTGAATTTGGGAGTTGGAGACAGAAGCATCAAAAGCTCAGGGTCATTTTTGGCTATATAATAAATTCCTGCCCAGCCTGCGCTACGTGAGACCCTGTCACAAAACATACAAATAATAATAACAACAGACAGAAAGACAGACAGATAGAGGCAAAAGTTCCTGGAATATTTTTAAGATGTCTCAACAAAGAAGAAAGTATTTTAAGTATTTAGTAGCATTCAGCTGAAGTCGGCTTTGACAATGACTTCCATAACAGTGATTGGAATGTATTAATGGACAACTGACCTGTCAAGAGAATCAAGACTCTTTTCTTCAATTTGTGATGCCTTGCTTTGGTGGCACATGACATCTATTTCATGTTGGAAATGACAAAACATATTTTAACACACTTTGCGTATTTCTCCCCCAGTTTTCCTATTCTCCCACTAGAGAAAAAGGTAAGGAAGAAATGAACTTGCTTTAAGTCACGGATTATAGAAGGTAAGGGAGGAAGGGAAGCAAGGAAGGAAAAAACAAGGAGGGGCACAAAAGGATAGTAGAAAGCACCTATTTAGGCAAGCTTCTCATTTAGCTCTAATATTACCGTATTGAAATCAAACTATAATGAAAATATAATGAGTAAATTACATACTACAATGTGTGTGGGGAGGGTAATAGAGAAAGGCCCTTTCCCCGCAGACACAGAATTCCTTATGTCACTTTGCCATACTTTCCATTTGAAACTGCTCTGCTTTCCACAAAAAAGCAAAGGCAGAACTGTGGTGAGTGATGCCTCAGGGAAATTCCAAATCTCCCCATCAAACTTGCTCTTCCTCCTTCTCAGCTACCCATAGTCATCCTGGTCACCTTGGCTTCCTCTCCTGTTTTCCCACCCCCTCTACAAGCTTCAAGTCCCAGAATCTCCTCAGCCTTTCCTTAAGCTCTGTAACTTCAGAGCTGATGAGGCTGACCTTCATGGGTGAGTTCCATGAGGTCTTTGGAGCTAAACTGGGTCCGCTTCGTTTCTTCATCAGTGTCTTAGCACAGTCTTTTCCACATGAGAGGTGCTTAGTATCGTATTAATTCTTTAATCAGGGAGAAAGCAATGCGGTTAAATACATCTTCATGTTTTCTTATGGTTGCCTGAAAGCTCTGCATTACATTTGGGGCACAGTGATAAACTTTCTGTAAATTTGGAATACTTTTATATAATTATCACATTTTAAAAGAGTATCCTGTCATCCCTGCTGTGTCAGATTTGCTTGTTAGGCTTAATGTAATGATCTTATTGGAAAAATACCTTTCTTGTAAGTCATTTCCAAGATTTTTTTTGGAGGAATGTAGCTGTATAAAGTAGAAATAGAACAAGTCAACATAGGAAGGATCTGATTCTGTGTCTGACTTGCTTTTTTTGCACTTCATTAAGCTCCTAGATAGTTTTTATTTAGACATGCTATTGTATTCTGAGCACTCCAGTATTGGGAACTGGAGATCTCAGTTTAAAATCCATTTCCAGTGGTAATCACATCATACTATGCCCCATACATTCAGTACAATTATTTATCAGTCTAAAGTAGAAGTAAAGAAGAAATGAACCAAGTGCAGTTACAACTAATCTTAATATAAAAATGGAAAAAGAAAAATCTATGGAACTTGTTGACACTTTCTTCACTGTGAAAAAGGCTGAGTGAGGATGTAGCTTAGTGGGAGCATGTTTGAGGCACTTGATTCTTTACCCAGCACTGTGTGGGGAAGGGGATGTTGTGTGTGTGTGTGTGTGTGTGTGTGTGCGCGCGCGCATGTGCGTGCTCGTATGTGTACATGCAGAGACCAGAGCAGGACTTTGGGGTGTCTTTCTCTAGCTCTCTGCCATATTGCCTGGAGACAGGGTCTCTTCTTGAAGCAGAAACTGGTGGTTTCAGCTAGGCTGGCCAGCCAGGGAGCTCTCAGGACCCTGCTGTTTCCAGGGTTACAGATGAACTTTGTATCCAGTGCTTGCTTTGAGGGTTAGGAATGTGCTGATCCTCAGTTTTAGATTATCCATATTGAGACACTGTAGTCAGCATTGGGCTGTTTTAAGGTAAAAGCGTTTTCTTGCCTTTACCTCATATTTTCCAGATATGTTTCTGGGGAATGAAGAGAAGGGGTAATGTTTTCAAATGACTGGGACTTTCTGAAGCCAGTGAAGGTACGAATTTAAGGAGAGCTGAGGGAGTAGGTTTTTTTTTCACTTCCATTTGGGTCCTGAACAAACATTGAGGAAAACACACCGACAATGCTTGTAAGAGCAAATATGCTCACCATGGAACCGGAGCTCTCAGGTACTTACTTCCCATTATAACTAATGGCCCTATTTTTGTAATCAGAAAATGAATTTATTTCCTAGGAGCTTTGAGAAGACCAGTCTTTCATTTAGTGATCTACATTGGCTTCCTGTACATCATTGCTACCCCCATTACTGATGTCAGAGTCATGGAGTAAAAATGTGCACCTGTTCAATGTGGCCTTTCATTAATAGAATTATCAGTAACAGTACAATGCTTGGTAAATAGCTAAATCTATTGTTTGATAAATAGAACAGTATTCTCTGAGAGCATAGGTTCACAGACGTATGGTGGCAGACTAGCTTCATCTGGATACTTGCTGTAAATATATGTTCTCTTGCTGCATCCAATACCTGCCGAAGACAGTCGAGGTATTCTACTGATTTTCAAGAAACCCTCCTGGTGGTTCTGATGATCACAAATATTAGGTAGGCTTTAGTTTAGAGAAAACTATAACAATTCAAGATGCTGTTTCAATGCTGCAGAATCTTTACAACTGTGTGTTGTTCTCCCCAGTGCTTTGTTGTTCCTCCCCACTTGTTCAAATGTGGGACAAAGTGGTGTCTGGTTCACAGGACTCATATACCCTTGGAAAGCCTGTTATATTTCTCCATACAAAAGCATCACAATGCTTATCATGTGAGGGAAGGCGCCGAGAGGTTCTTCATTTAAGACAGTAGTTTACTGCTTCATACCCTAACATTTCTTAAAATTCTTTGACCATAGAACTTTATTTTGGTGGACTATATAGAAACTTCTCATGGAATATTGTATAAATAATTACTCAAGAAGCATATTGTTGAATAAATGTGTGAAAATGAAATTAAATAAAATGGTCTTAGCCATGTATCTGTTATAATGCTTTAGAAAGGTTAGTGAATTTCTGTACCTCTGAAGCTCTACTGTCAGTGTTATGGACCTACAAAATTTATAAGCAGCAAATGTGAGGACAAAATTGGTGTGCATACTTGTGCTGTATATTTGCATAGATATACATGCATATGTATGCACATATCACTTATGTCTATAGATATGTAATAAGTAAGCATTTTTTGCATTCTTTACATTTATATGAGCCAATCTTAGCTTCCAAAAGTTGGCCTGTTGATAGGAAAAATGGAAAATAAGCTGACTCTTATGTAACTAGATTTAAATTGAGATTCAACTTTTATTATTTAACTACTTTGTATAATATTTAAAATCAATTTGCTATATATAATACCCAATAATATTAGAAAAACTATCAAAGACTGATGTTCTATGCTTTGTTTATAATAAAAATGATTTTTATATATTTCATTAGAATTCTAACATGAATTTCTGCTGTGCTAATTTTTAGAAATTTTGTTTGTTATATTTTCTGAATGCTGGGACTAGATCCTGGGGCCTTTGGCATGCTGGCAAGTGCTCTACCACTGAGGTTTACTTTAGCCATTGTTACTGCTAAATCATAATGTAGGCCACTTGTAATAGTAAGAGAACACTTAGTCTCTTGAGTGCTAGTTCCTCGATAGTCGAAGAGGAGAGAGCAAAGGTTATTTGAAGTGATTTAGGAGAATTAGAGTAATATGTGGCTCTGCATTTTTATGTTCTGCTCCTCCACCTACTGTAATGTTACTATAATGCTAAGATGTGGTAGCAGCAATTGCTTAACAGTAATAGCCAGGTCTCATAAGAGAGATCTTCTCATTTTTTAATATTTTGTATAAACTATTTGTCTAGGTATTTGATAATTTATATTTCTTATATAATCAAGAACTATATAGAGTATAATGCATTACTTCCAATAGAGACCTAAAATGGTACAAATACCTGTAATTTGTTAGACTATAGTTAATTATAAGCAAGTATTTTAGTTTTATTGAAAAAACTGATAAAATACATTTTACATATGTTAATATTTTATTTCCAAAACATAGAAAATTTTACCAGTCCCTATAGTCATTCAAAGAACCTATAAAGTATATGGAATTAGGAATTATTTGTAAATTAATGGAATTTGAAATAATTATAATCTAGTGCACTTGGATTCCACTGCAGCGTTCTTTCCAGTAGAATCTGCATTCATATTGAAATTTATTCCTTTTTAGTTTAGGAAAAATATATTTAGAGTATGAATAGTCTGTGTTAGTTAGTTTTCTGTTGCTATTACAAAAATACCTTAAAAGAAGAAAAGATGTATTTTGTCTCACAGATTCAGAGGTTGTTGTCTGCTGTCTGTCCTTGGATCTGTCAAATCCTGTGATGGGAAAACTGGCAAAGGAAGCCTGCCCACCTCATGGCCACCAAGAAGAAAATAGAGATAGATACATATGGGGGAGATAGAAAGCTCAAAAGAGAAAGGGGGAGAGATTGATTGATTGATTGATTGAGGTCTCAAAATTGACTTCTAGTAAATATTCCAAGTGATCATAATTAGGCCTAATATCCTAAAGTTTATGTCACCTGCCAGTAGAGTTACCATCTGGGTGGCAAGATTTTACATATGACCCTTTTATGAATATTGCAGATCCAAACAAAAATAATCAGTTATAAATGGTTGATTCTCATAACAATGGATATACCAATTATTATTGTTTTTTTTCGGTTATACTGTCTCTAAAAGTATGTTTTTCATTCAGTGTGTTCAATTGTTCAGTCACTTATAGGAGCCAGATTCTTATCATCAGCAAATGTCTATAGCACTTTATGCTTTAAAACTTGTGGAAAAGAACTAAATGATAAATTGAAGAGTTGGTATGTGTACATTACTGATGTATTTACATGATGTATCCACTTACTCATTTATATCTGAAAATCACAAAGTTCACAGAACTAAGCTTTTGGTGGGGGAAGAATTTGCGAGATAGTGTGCATGTACTTTATTTGAGTTGTCATTTGCCTCTGCTCTTAGAGGGATGGAATACTTCAGAAGAACAATCTGTACTGTTCTTTTCAAAATGAGGATGAACTTTTGTCCTCTGGAGTTTTTCTCCACTTTGTGATATTGTTGACTACAGCTCTCAAACACTTGTGAACAGAGTAAGCCTGCTCCAGAATGAAACAGTGTTTTTAAAGTTCTTCCCTTAGGGTGCTAATAATGGTTACAAAGCACTACTCTTTCCCCACTGGTTCTCTCTCTCAGTAGAGTTTTGCTTGACTGTTCCTTTTGCTGAGTCTTGGTGGCTTGTGCTTAAGCTCCCATGACCCAGGTCCTGAAAATTTAACATTGTTTCTCCCCAACAAACTGGCAAAGGGCTGAAACTTGTGTTGAAAGAGGACTAATCATTCCACTTTAGGACAGAGGGAAGACTTTCTTTTTTGTTTCAGTGACTGACTAGTTGCTGCATGTTTTTGTGTCCCCT
>LZPO01095773.1:1282799-1294819 GCA_001675575.1 Neotoma lepida
TGTTGGATGTGCAAATGCTTGTGTATGTAGAGGCCAGAAGTTGATGTCCTGTGTCTTCTTCTACCATTCTCTACCTTAATTTTGAGGCAGAACCTTTTTTGATGAACCTGGGGTGCATGCTTTGAAAGCCTGACTGGTCAGCAAGCTATTGAGATCCACCTCCCTAACACTGAGGCTATAGAAGAATGGGTTTCCTTGTGACATTTTCATAAATGTACATCATTATACTTTTTCTTATTGGCCTCCTCTCTCTGCCCTCTCCTATTCTCCATCTCTGGACTGGTCCCCTTTGTTCCCAAAAATAGTCCTTCTGTCTGCTTTTATGTCACTCAGATTCCTTTCCACTCTCTTATTTTCCCCTACCCTCTCCTTTTAGATCTCTTCCTCCCCTATCATGGTCCCCTTCTCAATGAAATAATGTAAATATCCAATAATTATTTGAAAAATTGTTCAACAACCTTTGCCATCTGATACGCAAATTAAAATTTCTTTGAGATTCCATTTTATCTCAGTTACAATGGTTTTTATCAAGAAAGCAAGTTCTGGTGATGATGATGAGAAAGAGGAACCGACATACACTATTGGTGGCAATGTGAACTAGGTAGCCATTATTGAATTTAGTAAAAAGATCCCTCAATAAACTAAAGATATGGCTACCGTATGACCCAACTGTACCACTTATGGGCATATACAAAAAGACTCCTAAGTCAGCTAACTACAGGAATACTTGCACATCCATATTTAGTGCACTATATGAAAACTAGTTTTTAATTACATTTATTTATGTGTATGTCCTTATGCACATGTGTGCTATACTGTGCACGTGAGGATCATAAGACAACTTGTATGAGTTAGTTCTCCTACATTGTGAGTCCCAGAGATCAAACTAAGATCATCAGACCTGGCAGCAAGCACCCTTAACCACTGAGCCACCCGAGGAAGACTATATGTAGCATTCAATTACCTTGTCTGTTTATTTTCTCTTCACTCAAAATACCCCTGTACTTAATAAAGTGTCTCACTCTACATATATTTGTATATTAAATAGTTTCTGGCTATACCTAATAGCAATTAATATTCAGTCCTTGCTAGAGGGAATGTAGAGATTCAGCTAGTAGAACTATTAGAAATTATCTATCACACTATCCTGTTTAGCTTTACCAAAGTATTACAAGGCAATAAGGGGTCTTGGTCTACAGAATGTGCTCTGTGGCTATGATAAAGCACCTAGGTTAGAGTCCAAACTCTGTTCCTTTTTCATTTTGTATTTCAATTCTCTCCATTGTGAAGAGTCAGTGAGGTAACGCATTTATAACACTTCGACCAGTGCGTAGTAAATACACGCATTTATAACACTTCGACCAGTGCGTAGTAAATACACAATGAAGGCAGCCACCTATATTAGATGGACACACTGTGAAAAAATGTAAACCAGTAGATAGGGTGCATACATCTGTAATCCCAGTACCCCAAAACTGAGACAGGAGGGTTGAGAGTTTCAGACGTGCACACACACACACACATACATATATACATATACTTATATGTATACATATACATACATATATATATATATATATATGTAAGACACTGACTCAACTCCCCAAAATTAAACCAGTTCACATCATCCTATAAATCCTTAAAATGACTTTTTGATGTGATGGGATTAGTGGAAAACATAAATGTGTTAATAGTAGTCTCATGTCAAGTAACCTAAGCTAAAACTCTATGTACAACTTTCCTCCAGCATACTTATAAATAATTTGAATTGCTTAATACATCAGTGCTCATTTCTCTGTATAGAATGTAGTGTGTAATAAACTCACTGCAAAACATGAAATGCTGTAAGAAAAAAAATGCTCCAATTACCTTTAGTAGAAAAATCCATGTGAAAGACCTGCATGCCAGTGTTTTACACTACCTAGCTTATTTTATTTTATGGCTTTATGAAATATTGGCTCTATGAAATTGGCTTTATGAAATATTTTCTAGAATGGAATTTGACTTGCCTTGTATAGAAAGCATAAACATACTCATTTAATTATTTCAAAGACCATTTTCTAAATTTTATCCTGATTGACAAGGAAGACACAATGTTGCCGGGCTAGATTTGTTTTATTTTATTGTTCCTCACCAAATGGAGGACTCCACTTACTAAAATACACGGATTAGACTGCACAGTGGCATGGTGACACCTTTCTGTGCTGAATATAAAGTTTTCACATTGTAAAAAGTACCATCTCCTTACAAGGGCACCAGTCTTCCTGGAAGTCTTCTTCCAGCTCTTTAAGTTGATTTCAGGAGTAAAATTGATAGGTTTTTAAACATAGCTAATTAATTCTCTCTGTTCTTTGCTTTGCTTAATTTTTCTCCTTGTTTGGGATTTGGAGATAGGCATCTTTTGACAACGATCATATTTCAACTTCTTCTCTGTAAAGGCATGAGACATTTATAGTTGAAGGATTG
Organism: Neotoma lepida; assembly: GCA_001675575.1. NCBI lineage: Eukaryota > Metazoa > Chordata > Mammalia > Rodentia > Cricetidae > Neotoma > Neotoma lepida. The sequence continues at coordinate 1,285,266 of LZPO01095773.1, forward strand.
ATTTATTTTAAAAGACAAAACCTCCTTAATCTGTTTATTTTACTTAAACTAATCCATGTTCTAGTCACATTATTTGTAGATGGCCTTATTTAGGTCTTTGACTAGTAGGAACAGTTTCATCATTGTCAAATATTAAGAGCTCACCAAAAGCAGCAGGTGAGTTTAATAAAATTGCTGTATTCACTGAATGAGGCTTGGAAAGGATCATTTTAAAACATATTTTTTAAAAAAGTATGTCAGCGGCATCATTTAGAACTTTTTGTCAATTCGGTTTATATCTCTGAGACACATATCTCTGAATTTGGTTGAAATTAAGCACTAGGTGGATGTTAAGGCAAGACAGAATCATTTGTTTGTTTTCATGTCTATAGTACAAAAGAGGGAACTGACCGAACTTTTAGATGAATTTCAGATACGTTTTGCTGAAAATGCCACTTTATTTTACAGTCGGGGTTTGGAGTTTTATTTTAGAATTTGTATGACACTCTAAACTGCTTTGACTCTAGAGCTTACAGTTTTAAATAAATGTTAAATAATGAACTTAGATAGAATAGATATACATTAATATATATGAAATAACTAACAAAATGTGCCTTAACGCATGCTGCCAAGTATTTTATAGAGGTGGTCCGTGTCACCAAATAAAACTTGCTGCTCAGAAATTGCATTTTTTATTGGTTGGGAGTATAATAGAAGTGTGAGGAGAATAATAATTTTAATGTGAATGTATTTGTCTCTTTTTGAGGTTTGTAACATGACCTCACACTTACAAACAGCAACAACTTGTAAACATTTTGATACTATGCTCTTAAAATTCATTATCTGAAGGAATATTCATCTTTAGCACAAGAACAACTGATTTTTATCTTGATGTCCCTAATTTTAAAATGCAGTATTAAGTCTGTAATTGTATGTACCCATTATACGACCTTTGTGTGGATGGATAGGTGGCTGGATTTTGAGACAATTATCAAATTTATTAGCAACACATTGAGTCTTGCAAAACTAACTCATTTTTAGTCTGAACAATAATTAGCATTTTTCTCATCTTATGTTCTACTTACATATTTGGAAGATATTTATCTAAATTAAATCCTTGTTTGAAACGTATTTTACATAGAGGCAGCAAATTTAATTTTGCTAAATGGAAACCCCAAAGTTTAAGCATAGCACATAGCTAAACCCCATAGGAATGGAGAGAATTGCCAAATACATTCCTACTTCCTGAGTTTTAGTACAGTTAAAACTCACTTGAGACCCTTAAGTCATGGAAAACCTGGAGTAACTGGCTTGATTCCAGGGGAAAGAAGTCCCAATGTAGGAAAGCCAGTTTGACAAAGGTGACTTGAAGTTCTTATTTGAAAAGTTGCCTGAGGAAGCCTTCAAACAAAAGAAAGCCACAGCAGGCATGACAAAATTCCTGAGGAAGCTAACAGCTTCTGAGAGGCCTTTGGAAGATGATTGTGGGATGTTGTTTTACAGCAATCATAGTACAATATGTCCATCTTGTTAGCTTCGAGGAGATCGAGTCTAGGCAAAAGAACAAAACAAAAAAACCATTGCAATGGAAAAGCTCTTTTTCAATTTAGGAGAGAAATGAAAATGAAAACAAAACCAAAACCAAAACAACAACTAAAAAACAACCTTGACCTATGCAGTGTCATGAGTTCTAGTTTGAGCTTCAGTTTCTTTATCTGTAGCATTAGGAAGATGAATTTGATTGGGATTTTCATGAGGCACTCTATAGAGAGATGATAGTGGGCATTTGATGCAGTGTGGTAGATTTTAATAATTAAAAACTTGTTAAATACTGAGTGAACAAGAGTGAGCAGATTTCTTTACTGTGGGCCATATGGGACTCTTGTATATTTTCACTCTCTGAGAGAGGAATACATTCTACCATTTCTTCCAGCTCTTTGATCAGGACTCCTTGCACCTAGTGGTCTGTAGTATGCATCCTGGCAAATGCTAGACTAAAAGATTTCCAGGGGTATTTACAGTTTTGTCATTTAATGTTTCTGTTATATGTCCGTTAATGTATAAAGTTCCCCAGCGTAATATAAATTCATTCATTTAGAATTTACTAATTCTGATTCTTTGATAATTCCACTCAAAGGTCTACATTACTAAAGAATAAAAATAAATTCAGGACTGTGATTATCAATTGATTCCTAAATTTATCGCCACTTCTGTGATATATATTTATATTCAGTAATGTGAGCCTCTTATAGCCATTTTCTGTAGCATAGTATTTTGTTCATTAAAATTAGCCATGGCCTTGACTTTTCCTTTGTTTTAATAGGAGAAATCAAGCATTGACTGAAAAAAAACTATTCCAATTTTGTGTTTTAAAGTATGTACTTGCATAAATTTTATGTGAGTATATATAGTTACATGACACTAATCACTCATTTTCCTGGACATTAATGTATGATTTCTGCTTGAATTGGAGTATTCAACAGACAGGAGTAAGAAAGAAAAAGCCAGCCTCCCTGATTAAACTCTTCCTAGCCCACAAATTAAAAAGAAAGTCTTAAAAATATAAAAGCCTCATTTTCATGCAGTATTTTGTGTGCTCAAAAAATCTGTTGTATATTTGGAGTCAGGTTGGGAGTGTAGCTCAAAGGTCAGCGTTCTGCAGGAGGCCTAGATTCCACCACTCGCTCTACAAAATAGATATAGTCTGTCACATACCATGTGCCTTCTCATCTTAACCTAAAGAGGGAGCTCCAACAGGCATTACAGTCACTTAAATATACAAATAAGTAAGTGTACAGTTTTGCCTCTGTGGCTTGGAAGGTGGAGTGGCTGACAGGGTAAGTGACTGGTGAAGCTTGTGATGGGAGGAGCTATGTAGTGAACAAATTGCCTTCTCCAACAGTCAACTTCCTTCAGTTCCTTGCAGCTGGTCAGGTAAGGTGGAGCTTAGCATTCCTTCTGGGTGACTGGTGTACTGATCCTGGGCTGAGGGATCCCATAAGAGGGAGATTCTCCGGGCCTTTTGGTAAAGGGAGTAAAATGGGTTTGGGAGGATTTAACTTTATTTAGCTCAATTCACAGCGTAGAGGGAATGTGGAGAAAGTTACCAGATAAAATACTGAATGGAGCATACTTAACTCAGATCGCTTTTCAAAAATTCAAACTAATTAGGAGTCTTGTATTTTTATTTGATAAATTTAACATCCCTAGGTAGGATTCCAAGCAGAAGCCTTAGCGGGAAAAAAGGGCACAAGCAGCTGGTGTTCTTTTTGTCCTGGCTTCCTAATTGCTGTGGTAGATGCTGAAGGGGGTGTCCAGACAAAGAAGGTAGATTCGACTGCTGGGCAGAGACACCCTTTTATATTGTTTCATGACAAAGTCTATTAGTAAGTTGCAGTTTGATTGCATGGCTTTAAGTATATTTTGTTCCTTATGGGTAATACACTAAGTTTTCTGTATTTAATGGCATTTTATGTTAGCTGCTACCAGATGCTGAAAGGCAGCTTCTGTGAATACTTACCACCAGCAGTGCCTTCTGAATCTGATGATAACTTGATACCAATGTGTTTCTTTATCTTAAGAGTTTAGTTTGATTCTGGCTATTTTTAAATAGAGACGATTACATTCCCAAGGAACTTGTGAATCCCGTTAAAATTTTATCAAAATGATTGAAGGTATTTGGTTAGAGCAGGGGTAAAAATTGTATGTGAAGTGCGGGGAGAGGGGAGGCGCAGCAGAAGTAAGTCTGGGATATTGGTGAGGTCAGCTTGCTTTGCCTGTGGACAACAAGTATGTCTTTTACTGTTGTTTACTCTTTCAAAATTTTCAAAGAAAAAAATTCAAGCTCCTGATTATTCAAAAGTAAATCTTTAATGTGAACTAAGGTGATGTTGGGCGAAATGTATTTCTTTAAAGTTGATATATACAGTAGAAAGCCACAGGAGGCTCTACGTGCTGATTTTCCTAAAGCCATGGATTCCACCTTTGTCTAAGTAGCTTAGGGGAACTGGACCTACAGCATGTTCTGAGAAATTCTGAGGATGGGTGGGGCAGGCAGAGAAGCACTTTGTTCTAAACTGACCCTAGAAATACAGCGCTCCCCTTGGACAGGCTCAGGTGCTGATTAGATATGGATCAATGGCTGGATTTTTTTGTTGTTGTTGTTCATCTGATGGGGTGCCTGTATTCTGGGGGATCTTGAGACTTCTGGGATTAGAACTAGGGGTCATGTCTGTGTGCCTCGTGGATTCATGTCTCTTCTGGTTCAGTTATGCTAAATTACTAGGGTGTTTCAACCATGATGGCCCTATATTCCTCAGAGTTCATAATCATAGCAGAAAACTTATAGACTAGCCATTTTCTAAACCTAAATGAAATATTAGTTTATTTAGAAAGTTCAACTAGGAGTCATCTCAGTCATGTGTTGACTATTCTCTTTCTTGGAAAAAGAAAGACCTCATGAAAGGCAATAAAAAGGGGAGCAAGGAGAAGTTTTAAGTGTGGTGCTCTACAAAATTCTTTGTCCAAAGTTTAGCAAACTTGTATGGCCACTATTCACCAGACACAGATACATCCCTGGGGGAATTCAAAGATGAGAAAGATAGAGTTCTTCCCAGAGATAGACTAAAAGTCTAGCAGAGGAGATAGGCACGCAAACAATTTATTGATGTATTTAGTGATAAGTGCTTGGGCAATGCTAAGTATACAGTTGGAGGCACAAAAGTGGGAGAGATAAGGAGGCATGCGGGTGGGGAGAATGCTTCAGGAACAATCTTTACAGATGCATAGTCATTTGAACAGACTCCATCTTAGGTACTGAGAATGTGGAAATTTGGCTTTTGTGCTACTAAGCTGCTTGTGAATTAGGACAAATCCCTTCACCTGTTCGGCTTTCATTTTCTTTCTCTGCCAGATAGGGGTGCACAAGATGTTCCTTCAATTCTGTTTAAGCCCTAAAATGTTTCAGTATTCAGAATCAAATTATCTTAGTGGGCTCTCCTAGAATAACAGACAGTTGTTGAGCCTAATCCTCCCTTCGTTCTTTGGGGGTCACAGCTAAAAAGCTCTCTTAAAGGAGATAGGCAAGAATATTCTACTCTCTTCCCAGAGTCTTGCCTATTCAGACTTGATAGCTGGAAGCCATGATTGCCCGGAGAAATGTGCCTTTGGGTTGTTTCAAGAAAGAGGATTCTAATATCATGAAGGGGGTGTTGACTATAATTCAGAGGAGTACTTAGCTAGCCCATTCTTTGGTGGTTTGTGTTCAGTCTCATTAATTTTGCCTTCAACATATTTTTTAAAAAATGGTTTGTTAAAACTTCTTTTTCCAGTTTTCTTACCAGCATCTCAAATTTATAATAAAGATGGTTTGCAGCATGTTAAGGATACTCTTGGTACAATACATCAATACTGACTGGTGATAAACTATTTGGAAGAAAAAATTGAGCAGATTATCCCTATTATTGAAAAGACAGAACTCCAAGAAAAAGAAAATGGGGATTTGCTAGTAATTGCTAATAGGTGGCTAACACTCAATTTGAGTTGATGTTGACTCTCTTTTGCCTTTCAGACATTTCCTAGATTTCAATAGGTCTGTGATGTTGCAGAAAGCAGACATCCTAGTGCCTGGGAAGTGCAAAATCTATATTCACTCCTACATCCTCTGCGAAGCCACGTCTGTGAACATACAGATGTTATGGTGGGACATCATAGATCAGGATGTTTTCCTTCATTTACCACATGATCATTAAAACAAAATAACTATTTTTTCTTAAACAAATCATATAGGTGGTGTGTTTAACATTTAATTTTTAGCTGCTGTGTTTGGCAGGCCAATAAGATTGTGTCTTTGAAAAGATAATTCAGGTATAATTGTATTTGAGAGAGGTTATTTTCATCCCCTGCCTCCATAAATCAAATGTATATGGAGAAGCAAGTTATTCTGCAAACAGCTTTTTTTTTGTAAAGATCTGGTAACTGGTAGAGGGTAGTTTTCAGCTTCCTAGGGTCCTTTTCTTATTTTGATAGATGGCAGGGCTTTCTCGTGAACATAAAAAGTACTTTTCATGGGGTTTTTTTCTACCAACTACATAGTATTCTGCTAACTGACAGACTCTCATAACTCCCAAGACATAGGTAGGATTTGAATCATTACAATGCTACTTTTCTTTCTTGGTTAAAGACTTTCTATTCACGTGTAAAAAGCCTGAAGGTACAGGAAAGGCAATAGATTGAATTTTGGAGGTTTTATAAATGCTCTGCAAGTTTTTCCTTTGTCTGTTATCAACCTTTTGATGTGGATGTGGTTCACAGATATCATCAATTCCTTTGCTCTGTTGCTTTTTGGTTGCATTTTCCAAGACAGTAGGTGGGGAAAGAGGGAGCTGGAAGATTCATTCATCAGTGTGGGAGCACTTATTTCAGCAAAGAACTACTTTCCTTCTTGAATCATTGAGCTACTTGCTTAACTTAATAACATAATGATGACCAGGTGATAATGACATGGTTTTCAAAAGAAAGTGGGGAAAGAGGGAAATTGAGGCAAGTATAAATGAGCTCACTCTAATTCTTTTATTTAAAACACAAGTCACTGTGTATGGTTAAGGGGTGAGGGAGATTGACTTAAAATGTCTTGGCCAGCCTTAGCTGCTGTTTTTAGGATAAAGTGTCTTAGGCCAAAGGATGTTTTCTCCTAACATTTATGAAGTCCTTCATGACATGGTCTAATACTTACCTAATACATACATAGCAACTCGGACCCTTTGGGTCTAAATAAGAATACAGAGCGTTGAGACACCATTGACTTGGCTGGGGAATATGAGGAGTTATTTTTCAGAGCCAAGATTGGTACTGGGTTATTATGGATCCAATGTAAAAGCGTGTTTGTGGCCCACTGAGACTGCTTAATGGTCCCAGGGACATCATGGGAACCTTTCTGATCTGTAGTCATTGTTTTCCAAAAGACAACAGCGATCTTTTAGAGACAGTCCCCAACCACATTCTATCCTATAGACAGATGCTTTACCAAAGCCATTTTACTGCTAAGAATAAAAAACAAGGGTCACCAAATGTCAAAACTACATTTATATCCCCCATCATGCCAATTAAAATATTTAAGCCTGTAACTAAATTTGGGATTATTGAAGCATGAATATTATCTAGAGGTTTATTATCACCAAATGTTCTGCATATAAATATATTACGCTGAGTCCTGAAGTGAGTTTTCAAAAATGTATGAAGGGCTTGGTTTTCCTTTGTACCAGTGTATTCCACAGATAACATAGATATTAAATTACATGGTCTCCTCATCTATTGTTTTGATAAAAAAAATGTGGATTTTGTATTTTATAAGATTTTTTTTAAACACAAGCAGCAGTCTCTGATAAGGTAGTGTTGCTATGCATTTGCATTGTTACAGAATTATGGATTCTGTCATTCAAAAAAGAATGCTTTATAAATCAAGTAAAATCTCATAACTAAGACGAATAAGTTGTTGTTTTTTTTAATTTAATGCTGCCTCATATCTCATGCTTTGGTTTTATAGCCCAACTTGATGTAATTTTTACACCTTATTTTTCTTTTTCCTTTTTCTATTTGTGTGTACTGTTTTTGCTTTGTAAAAATCTCATTAGTTTCTGAAAAAAGAAGCTTAAAGAAAGTTACTATTTGTAATGGACAGTAATATAAAATCATAAAAGCATGTTCATTTTTTTTTCTCTCTGGGTTGGCAGAAAATGGGCCAGATACACTGTACTTCCTTCCTTCCTTTGTTCTTTCTTTTTCTATTATTACAGTAAATGTAAATGATGCTTTAAAAAACCGTAATTTTTAGCAAATGCTAAAATCCCAATCAGTCCCCTTTCTTTTCCTTTAACAGATAATCTACTGTTTGGAATTCTGAATATAAAAGATGAATTTATATATTTTTTCTCATTTGTAGACGGGTTACAAATCATACTCCATAGTTACACAATACTAATATCTTAAGTTGTCAAGGCTTTGCAACCCAAGGCAATCCTGCTTAGCAGCTGCCTGATTTCTTTTCCTCACTGCTGCTATGTAACTGCCCCAAACCATAGGAATTGATGCAATGTCCCTGAATGTGAGTAAGCAGGAAGATGAAAGATAGGCAAAGGTCAGGAGTAAGGTATTTCCACCTGGTTAGAGGGCAAGAGCCCCAAATGCAGCTGCAGCTGCTGAAGAAAATGACTGAAATTCAGAAGAGAGGTCAGAGATAGACGGAGATTGAAGATCTGGAGAATTACAGGGCTGCCTGTAACTTGGGAACAATTCCATTTCTTGGGGAAATGAGATGAGAAAAGAGAACAGGATTTAGGCCTGAGCCTTGGGGAAATCTTTGCTGTTGGGGTCTGGAAGGAGTAGCAGGAAGGCTGAAGTACAAGCATAAACTGCCGTGCTATGAAGGAAGTCACCAAGTGCTATGCATCTTCTAGGCTTTGGATTTTTGAGCTGGATAACCATAGTTATGTTGCTGGAGGGTGAAAGGTCTAGGCACTGTAATCCTCATGACTGTCATAGCCTTTAAGGGAGCTACAGTAGGTATAAAACGATGTTTATGGGTTTCTTGGGAAAAGACCCCTGAGATTGTGATTTTAGTGTGGATGAAAATTTCTTTACAGTCCTTATATGTGTTGAAGTTGTATAACTTCTCCTAAGCTACTTATATGAATTCAGGAGAATCGGCTTAATAACATTTCTAACTCTTAGTATGTATAATTTCTTCATTTTCCAGGATTTAACAATAAAATAAAAAGATATATTTGAAGTCAGGATATGGTTAGATTTTATAAATTATTTTAATTTGGTTAAAAATAAATTTAGCAGTGGAAGAAACAAATGGGCAAATGACAGAAAGCAATAGATTTACTTTCAATTTTTCATAGGTTCTAAGTTATACTTTACCTCATGAATATGTGCAATTACCATGCAAGTATATATATATATGTATATATATGTATATATAGACAAGTCATATATATGTATATATATATGACTCTTCAGGAAAAGAGCAGCTACACTGCATTCAAATTTGCATTATATGTAGCTCAGTAAACATTTTGAAGTACACACTATATTTCCCAGTGAAATAGTAGAAATGTCTTCATAGAAAGATACTGAAATATGAATAAGTGAATGCATATACCATTTAGAGAAGTAAAATGCATAGCATGTATTGAATGAAAACTCTTGGGGAACCAACTCATTTTTCTCCTGGGAATTCAGTTAGCCTAGCAACTTGAATTCTTGAGTCCAAAATGAAAAGGGTGCATTTTTTCTCTCTTCATCTTCCTCCTCAAATAACTTCATGCACTGTAAAGAATCAACATCTGTGGGAAAATGTTTTACTTGCAGTTGTGCTTATCTTAAAAGGCTTATGGTGGATTTAGTAATCCAAACAAGATAGTTGTTAGTTGCTTCATGTAAGGGTCAGAGTTGAATACAGTGGTAGGTTATATTAAGACATTGTAATAAACAACTTGTCCAGTGACACTCTTTGCTACCACATAATCGGCAGCTGAGTCAGCATTTGGCTGACATCAAAGGCATGTGAGGTT
>LZPO01095773.1:1313140-1328282 GCA_001675575.1 Neotoma lepida
ATTCACTTGGTTGATTCACTGATTTTATCTCAACTAATTACTTGACTTGTAGTCATTATTTCACAGATAGCAATTATCTGTCAAAAGAATTTTCCAACTTCAACATTGTAAAATTCTGTAGTCCATATAACTATGAAATAACAAGATAAGTAATTTTTTTAAAATCCTTAAATTTATAGTGTATTTATAGTATATGTAAAACAGGTAGTTTTAGCCTCTATGTCTTGGAAATTATTATTAAGTGAAAGTAAAGATTTTGGGATGTATGTCTAACAGAGAACTTGTCTAGCATGTGCAAAGCCCTGAACTTAATCTCAGGTACTATCAAAAAAGTTGTGGGAATTTTTATTTTAAAAAAGTAAAGCCTTTAATAATTGAAGGCACCATTTGCTTCAAAAATCATTTTCATAAGACTTAAAAATTACATAAACATCCCAGACACATAGTGCTATATACTCATACATAGGGAAAATAATAAATTGATCAGTTAGTTAATAGATTAATTCTCTAAATACAGGCTTAAATCCTGGAGCATATCTTTAAAAGGATGTGTGTAGTAAGCAAAAAAAAAAAATCTCCTTTTATGGATAAATTATTTACAGTGTATTTGCCTAGAATAAATATGTAATTTAAGTGAGATGATTCCTTTAAAGAAAAAGTAAAGTTCTTTTTTAACCTGCGAGTTACTCTTATTCCCTGGGTCTGTGGTCTTAAATCTAACCTGTAATTATAAGCATGGGTGCTAACTTCCTGGTTTGCATGTGCTGATTAATTGATATTGCAAAAATTATCTTTCTAGTTAAAATTCACTTCCATCTGTCAGGCTTTAATGATGAAATCTCTCTTTTCTTTACTTCCCACGCTTTTCTGCATGGTGTACAGGGCCATTACGGTGCATGCCACCCGCTTCAACTTTTGGTAGGTTTTGTACAAAAATTCTCAACTTTCTCTAACCTTAAAGTGTTTTTCTATTGTAACTGAAAACATGAGTGACAAAATGATATAAGTGGACATTTTCTGAGTATTTAAGGTTTAATATGGTATTTTGGAATCAAAGTAAACTTATTTCTCAAGTTCTAATAGGTTGCCACAGTGGCCAAATTTTAAACCTGCCATTTCCGTTTCTATCCTAAAAATAGCAACTGAAATATTTTTTAAATGTTTCTTTTCATAGTGAAACTGGATGATTTAGTTGGCCTTGTGTCTATTATTTTAAAAATACATTTCAAATGTATAACTTATAAACTACAATGAAACAGTCCCCTCCCAAAGTAATCCTTATAGTATAATGCATTCATTACACAGACGTTGAGAAAAGATGACTTAAGCAAAGCTGGAACATCCTGCCGTGTTCTGTGATGGATTCTTACATGTTTTGGTTGTGAGCTTGGCCTTTAATGGCTGAGCCATCTCTCCAGCCTCTGTGATGGATTCTTTAGTGTTCAAGGATGGAGCATTATCTGCCCAGAAATTAGACACAACAGAATCATTTCAAAAGTGATTTGGGATGATGATGTGAGTTTTAAACTGCCAGTCATATCCTCTCAGCCTTTTGGCTAAGATCAAGTGGAGTAGCCAGTTACACACAATTCTCTAGTTAGCCACCACCACAATATGGTAGCCATCCCTAAGCCATTTTGTATTTCACTAATAGAAAAGAAGATGAGAAAGCCACTGGGAGGTCACAGTTCCTATAGTCTTCATGGGAACCAGGAACAGATCATGAGAAATTCGTTTTGTTTAAAGTAGGGAAGAAGGAACACATATTAGCTTCTCCTAGCAACCCAGTTCCTCTTAGAGAATTTGCAGCAACTTGTCCTCCATCCCACTGGTAAACTAAAGTGATAACGGAGTTATTGAGTTAAAAAAGGAAAGGTCAAAATGATGACAACATAGAAGCAACACAAATGCAGCCAAGATCTGAAACCTGGCAAAGGGATGAGGCCTGTTATTGAAGGATTAGCTGTCTCCATAGGAATTAACATTGCATTGATACTAACAGGAACATCCTGTGAATGTAAGTGGAAGAAGAACAAACATCTGCAACTTCGAGAAATGTGTCTCTGTTTTCACATTTTGTGACCTGTTTCTTGGGGCTACTTCCTTGTCCTTTCCCTCACAGAGCTCTGCTTATGAATGCGATTGCATGCTTTGGAACTGCTGCTTCCTGCACAGTTACTGTGCTTCCAATGAGAGAAACATGAATGTTTTTAGAATTAGCGCGTGAGACAATGAAAGACGGCTGTAGGAAATAAGTAACCAGAGATAGATAAATGGGACAGCTATGGAGTTTCTGTTAATCACTATTTGGGGGACAGTCTTGCTTACTTTGGCATTGATTGCATTTTTCTCCTGGCCATTCACTTTGTCAGTAGACTTTCAGAGAATCTGAATTTGACTGAGGTAGACATGATAAATTATTATATATGTATGCTTCCCATTCACGCATTGTCATTCACACATTAATTCCCTAGTTGGCTTTCCAAAATAAGCTGGAAATTAGAAAAGCATCCAAAAGCTCTGAGAATGAAATAGAAAGTAGCAAAGCAAATAAAAAACATCCTGAAAGAGATTTTGCAGCTGCTAGCCATTGTAGCTCTAATATTTGCTGTGAAGACAAGATTTACTATGGAGCACTCATGTATTTGACAATAGCTGAAATTTCCAAGGAACTTACCAAACTGGATGCATAGTCTAGTGTATCCTTCATACCTGCTCTTCTACCACATACTTAGCAACAGAACCACCATCCTTTTTATATTTAGATCAGGTAAGTACACAGAAAACTGCCATTTGTACCAGAAAAATCAAGTAATAGCACTTGTCAGTGAACCCAAACACCAGTTGATAATTCCCTAATTAATTTTGATTGTGCAACCCAGTGACTTGTCTGCTTAACTATCTTTAATAGGTAGCCCTGGTAACAGCAGAATTTTTTTCATATGCATTCGTTACAACTCTTCCTGAAAATTCAGCCTTTTGAATATACTACAATGTTATTTTGCTCAAAATGTTAAAAATGGCTCTGTTTTCCTTAATGGTAACTATAATTGGCTTTCCCCTTTTCTCTTTTTAAATTTTCCTCCATTCCATGCTGTGCTGCTTTGCACTGACTTTGATTGCATGCTGCACCCTGGTGTATATCCATCGTGATGATGTTCCGTGGCTTGTTGCTGGGATATCTGCTATGCCCCATTCCATCGTATCTGTCATGATTGTGTAAATGCTTCACCCTTCCATGTGTTGCTTCCATGATTCCCTACTGAAAGTGCCCATGATGCACGGTGCTACACCTTCCACTGTGTCTGCAGCAACAACACCTGCCACCAACGTTCCCTTCGTTCCAACAACTACGGGCAATCAGGTTTGGCCATTTATTTCATCTGTTGAGACCTAGATAACCACAATGTCTTGAAAAGGCACAGTATATGCTTTTTGGATTGGTGAAAGTCGTTAATCCATATGCTTATGTGTTTCTTAACCAGTCATTAGGTTTGGAACTTTTATTTTTATGTATAATTAGGGTATTGTATGTGATTTTTTATTTATCTTAGGGTTAATTGGCAGCATTTTATTCATTGTTAATTGGTAAGCAGATGTTATTCATGCTTTTCTATATCAAATTATTGCTACCACACCAATCCTCAAATGTATATACTGTACTGAATATGTCTTAAAAGCTTTCTCATCCTGGTGAAGAGGAGAAGCTACTTTACTGCTCCCCTTGCTTTTGTTTATTGTGTTTGAACTTTGATTTAGTAAACACATCACCTTTACTTGCAGTTCCACTGGAAAGAAAGCATGCTATCACATTTCTTTCCAAGGAATGCACATCTTTATTATCACCCAGTGATTACATCAGAAATTCCTTCTCATGTAGACATTAGATGTGCCTTTGTTGTTTCCACTTTCATTGAGTGTAGATTTTTCAGGCAGAGTCACAGGCAAAGGGCCAGTTTTTAGGAAATCTTTAAGTTGTGAGGCAATTAGTACAGTAGCTACTGAGTACTGTGATACCTGTTCTTCCTTACCAAAATGCTCACTTGCCTCAAGGCTGCTGCTTAAATTTCAAGCATGATAGCCAAAACGCAAGACACAGCATTCATTTGATGGGTAAAGCACACTCCACCCTGTGCTCTGCAAAATTGATGGGGTGCAAATAGTAAATATGCTTAAAGTTTTCTGTGAAATTGATCATCATTTTGACGTAACAAACTCAAGCAGTGAACAAAATAAACGGGATTCTCCTAAGAAATCATTTTAATCTAAAATCTTTTTTACTACTATAGATGCCCCAATTATCAATAGATGAACTGAATAGCAACATGTTTGTTTCACACATGTAGAAGTTACCAGCAGAACAATAATTTTCTTTAAGTATTAGTAGATGCTATTTGTAGGTTGTATCTTTTATTTACACAATTGTATTTGCTAAGGTTTGGATAAACATTTTCACTTAAAGACATTGCATATAACTTGAATTTGACTGTGAATTCAAAAGTTTCAAAACTGAAATGTGAAAGATGATTTTTTTGATGTGGAGATGACAGCTGTTACTGTATTTTTTTTAATGAGCTCATAGACTCAGTAATGTTTTTCTATTTTCAAAGGGGCAAGAGTTTTTTTTTTTAGTCAAAAGCACAAATCACATTTGATTTTGAATTCTTTTTAAGCTTTTTGTTTGTTTGTTTTGTTTTCAAGACAAGATTTCTCTGTAACCCTGACTGTCCTGGAACTCACTCTGTAGACCAGGCTGGCCTCAAACTCAGAGATCTGCCTGCCTCTGTCTCCCAGGTACTGGGATCAAAGGCGTGTACCACTACGCTGGGCTTAATTCTTTAAGATTTTAAAGCTTCATTTTTTGTTGAATTAAAACAAAGTAATTTTGTCAGAATTTGGCTGATGTGATCATCTTAAAGACAGTGAGTGTTATGTTTCTTTGTGAGTCAGTATAAAAAGCAGTGTGTTCTTGCCCATGTAAGTCAAGTGGAATTGTGCTAGCTGTTTTGAAATTTGAACGACACATAAAAAAATTTAGTAATCCAATAATTATTTTCATTCTTTTCCAACCTTAACATTTGACCTCGACTTCACCTGGTTGAGGGGCCATTAGTAGCACACATTTAGTTCAAGTAGTCATTCACATGGAATATGTCTGTTGAAGATACTTAGGAGTCCTAGGTACCTGAACTCTAGAAACCTAACAAGTGAATCTGCTCTGCATTACATTGTAGAAAGCTTGAAGGTCTCCTACCTTCAGTGTGTCATTTGGTTGAAGGAGGTAGCTGATATGCCCGCTGCTGGTGTAGTTCCCTATCTCCCATTAATAGGTCCCTAATACTGTTTCAGACAAAACCCATAGTTATTATACATTAGATAAGCAAGTCCTCTCAGTCGTAAGGAATGTTTTTAAAAAGACGTGGGAGAACTGAAGGAGATGAAAATTAGAATCTTTTTCACAGATGTTATTTGGCATAGTAGCAACTTGGGAAAGCCATAGACATGAGAGTAGAGGTTTGTCCAATGTTTGCTCAGTTCTCATAGGCACATCAAGGTAAAGAAAATTCAAACAAAATTGATTTACATAAAATATATTTGGAAGAATGATTTTTTCTTCTACTTGATTCCTTAAAAAGACATTTTGCAGAATATAATAACTTTCACATGTAACAGGTGTGAAGATTTTCTCCAAAGATCAAAAATGTCATTTTGTATAATAGTATATGAGTTACTTGGGGTATTTCTTCAAGGGTGTAAGATAGTCAGCTAAAAGTATAAAGCTTTGTTTACTATTGGTCCTTTTCAAAGTGTTTGGTATTAAATACATCTTAGGGGTACATATCTATTGAATGAGGTGAACTGATGGTTGGATGATGAGCAAAAAGTTTTGGCACTGTTAGATAATGCTTTAAATATGGCCCATCAAGGGACCCTCCCATAGACTGTCCTAGCTGTGTCTGTTCATTGATTGTTTGCATTAGCCCCAATATCACAGATACAGAGTCTGAAATTCACAGTGGGGAATATCTTGTCTTAGTTCATTTGTAGAAGTGGAATAAGAACATCTCCTGACACCTTGTTCAATAACCCTTCACTGTTTCTTACTGACGCTCTTGTTTTGTTTTCTATTTCAGTTGAAATTCTGAGCAGCAGAGTTACAGAGTATCAGAATCTCTCAACAAGAAACTACACATGGCCTTTCTATATGTATTCTCATATGGCCTCTTCTACCAGCACAACGATAAGCATGGTGCAGTCAATATATTAAAGCACATATGCCAGTTGAAAAATTCAAATTTAAAATAAAGCATTCAAAAATCTGTGGAGATGTTAAAGCAAATAGAAAATTGACCACTATGTGTTACCTATTATGGATTGTTCTTTGTATATGAATTAGCATATAGAATATAACCATACTGCTTTGTCATTTATATGAATCATCAGATCCATACTACGTGAAATAGCCATCTAAAAAGAATTACCATATTGAATATAACCGTAAAATTTTGTGATATTTTTCCAACGATGATTTATGTTAAATGAACTTCCACAGTGTACTGTAGGCTTACTGTACATTCTTGGTGGATAAATTGTTTTTGAAGTGTTACCTTACTGTTTTGTTTACAGGATAGTCTGTTGGATTGATGTAGAATGTAACTAATATATCCAATACCATTTCCCCCATTGATATGTTGTATTAAATTGGGTTCTGTTTAGCTTTTCCATGCTAGTGTTTTGTTGTTTATATGCGGTGTTTGATTTCAATTAAATGTCATTAGTGGGGAACAGAGGTATATGTGATTGAAAAACATGACAGGTTCATGTTAATATGCACTCTTCAAAACATCTCTATAAGTTTCTTGAGGCATACATTTAAAAGGCCCCCTTTTGAGTATACACAAAACCTGTTCCTAGGATTTTACATGTAGATCTGACCTTCCATAGTCAATAATATACTCGATTTTTAAAAGAGAAAAACAATTACCTACATGTGATAGGAAAGTTCAAATGTTAACCTCAAACCATTCCTCTTAAATAACTTGAAAATCAAGTATTCACATTCCAATAAATTTCTAAGAATGTATAAAAATTATGTAGAGTAGCCGCTACATTTATTGTGTCACAGGAATCCTCAGCTGGAGTGTCTAAAATAGAGCCATTTGTCATCTTCAGTTAAGAAATTGGTACTTACTAGTTTAAAGGTATGCTAATCATAGGTTATAAATCAAGCAGAAAGATGTGGGAATGGAGACAGTTTCTATGTACTGGCAGAAAGTGTGTAAAACCTTTGCGTTGTAACCTTTTGCACACGTGCCATTTTCCAAATGCAAACGGCTCATGCTCTTTAGACTATTCTTTGAATAATAAGTGAGATGCAGTCTAGCAAAAATCAATCCAGGTGAAAGACAATTGTTTCCAAATGAGGCCTTACCTCTCCAAATGGACAATCTTTTCTATTGATCTATTTTGATTGATTTGGAGAAATGGCAGGTATCGGGGGCAGGGAGACATTTAAAATGACTGATTATGCAAAAGAACTAGAAAAGGTTTCCACAACTGTCTTTCACTTCAGTTTAGCCTAGTTTCCAGTTTTCTACAAGCTGCAGTGAAGTAGCAAACTTCGACAAATGTTTCCTACCCAAACTTCAACATCAGAGTTTTGGGGGGTTTTGTTTGTTTGTTTTTTGTCTCAGAACAAAACCTATTTTTTTCTCATTTGAATTTATTTGCCTTTGTGTGTTTCAAAATTATAGTTAGTTTTATCATCATTTGGCTAATATAGAACAGCAATATTCCATGGAGGTGTGGTATGAATTCTTCTTACTAATACTTATGAAATAATCTTACAAGTATAAATAATAATCCATCTATTCCTGTGACATATAGTGTACCTTTTCTACTTTACATAGTTATTAACATTACTATTATTATAAAAGGGAGGAAACATTTTCCAACAACTTAAGTAGATTTAATATTTTCTACATAGTATGTATTCTCTCATTGGAAAGTATAAAATCATCAATTTTTTTGTATGTATAAAAGTTGTTTTTCTTCATGAAAATCACAATCAAAGAGAAAACATTTGGGATACCTTAAGACAGGTAGTTGGATTGATTTTTCAGAACAGTGGAGTTGGCAAAGACTTTATTGCCTTTTCCACGGTTGATAAAACAGAGAGCCAAGCCATGTGCCTTGCCTAAGGCTGCCTAGCCATTGTGGGAACCAATTGTTTCTCTTTTTACATCTTTCTTTGGAACATTTGAGACTCCAACTCAAAGCAGATCAGATTGGCTCAGAGTACAACAAAAGCAAAATTACCTCTGGTGGTTAGTATCCTGTTGATGTTAATTATCTAGGTGAATCCTGGTCACCAGTGATTTCTAAATAGTCTTGTTTGTATATTGGGCCTCTGCCCTTTGTTAACTATTCCCTGAAGTTAGATATTGAGAGTTGTGTGTCCTTTTACCTTTGGGCTCCTTGAACCACTTAATTTCTGTTTTCTAGAATCATAATTCCAGAAAGAATGTACCTGAGCTAGTCTAGATGTAGTTCTTAATGGATATGGGAATGTTTGGTCAAAATGAACTTGTAGATTGACATTTTGATGCAACATACTATTTCATTTAACTTCTTAAACTTTTGACAAAGACATAGATGATAAACTTAGAGTAGAGCTGTTCTCATGTTGCTCTAAGCACTGGAAGATAATAACATTGACTTATTTTTAAGAAGAAATTCAGTGAGGAACATTCAGGGTAGTTGTCTTTTTGGTGCAACATGTTTCTATGACATTTTAAAAGTTGCTGTGTACGTGAAGTTTAAGAAAGCAAGCTCAAAGCTCAAACATTTTGATGAAATTTAACTGAGTTTTAGAGGAAATGAAACTTTAAGTTGGCACTCTTAAGTTGTGCAATGACTAATGATCTTATTGAAGAAAAAACAAAGTCATTTGACTATAAATTGAATTAACAAGTCATAACAAATCAGTGACTCTAAACAAAAATTTACTGAATCATTTGTAAATAAACTAAAGTCTAATCAGTTGTGATTCTTAGTTAGCATTTTGTAGACTTTGTGTTTTACAATGGCCTCTATTAGTTCTTCAAAATTATCGGTTTTGTCCATTTTCTCAGTTTTTTGCCAAAATTTGCAAGACTGCTGAAACTTGGATAAAACGTGTCAAATATAAACAATCTAGATGTGTCATTTAAGAAGGGCTTAGTAGTTTCAGTTTTTACAAAAAGCACTATTCGACCATAATATTTCAAATAGGGAAAAAAATTCAATTCAATTCAATGGATTCATAAAATTGCTATTTAAATACAGTGTTTACTTTTGAAATTGGAGCACGAATCTACACCCAGCTGTTGCTTTTGCTGTCACTTTTCTAGATTAATCTTTAATTTGCATCTTAATTGTGAAAGCAATCTTCCTATTCCATCCATCTTGCTCATCCATTTCTGAGCATGCTAAAGCACTTTGATCTTGCTGTAAGTGTTGTCCACTATTGGGATCCCTCAACTCCCCTGGTCTCCAGGAAAAAGCCAGTACCTGCTCTCAGCTATCAGCAGAAACCAAATGAAATTCTTTGTTTTTGACTTGAATTCGCTTTGAACAGCGTGACCTGTAAGACAGTGATGTGTGAAGAAGGAAAAGCATCTACACTACATCATAGGAAATGATCGAGGCGGCTGAGGCAGCTCATGTGCTACTTGGAATGCCAGTTGGTTCTTTTCCGTGTCTTTGAAAAGTGTTGCTGAGGATGCCCTTAGGTGAAATCCATCCCAAGTTTGCTGAGGTCTGTCAGTCTGTGGGATGGGCTGTGCTATATAGAATGATTAGTAACTGTAGTTCTTTTTCCCCTTTTAGAAAAAGCTCTTCTGCATTTCACTTACACTAAAATGGAAATAAGTAAAATGGGGGGGGGGCTCCAATTCCCAATTTTGGATTTGTAACTTAATAAGATAGTAGGCTAATTTTACCAGTGCCTGTCAGAGGTAGTAGAATAAAATAGAGAAAAGAGTTGAACTTTCTTTTGCAAGTTTAGCAGATAGTCTAATCAAACTGTAAATATAATTACAAATATAGGCTCTGAGTACCAAGTCACTAATTGGTGCCATGTTTTCATTTTTTATTGTTACTTTTTAAGGTTCTTAATTGTATTACATTTTTATATCTAATTAACTAATGAATTTAATTTTGAAGAAGAGTTAGAGAAAGTTTAAGTTTTTACTACAAATATTCAGACCATGTATTAGGTTCTAAACTGACACTGTAGCATAACACGGTATAGGTTACAGTCCATAACTACACTCTGCAATTCACAGTTCAAGAACAAATTTAGCTTTGTACACAAATAGTGGTTATCAGCTAAATATATTTAGTTGTTGCTTTGGCAACAAAACTACAACCTGGCTACCTTTAGACATGTGTGCATGTAAAACTTGTATTGGTAAGCTATATGTGGTTCATGACAGTGCGAACATATAGAAGATACAGCTCAAAACTGATATTTTTGAAGCCCTGAGTTCCATGTGAAAGCTGGATTTGTGTCGTCTTGTAGCTTTTTGTGTAAGAAAGTTTATAACACATGGATTCTAGAGTCAGGCTTTATAGTTTGTAGAATTGGTTATGTTGATAGGGTTTATACAGTATTTTGACACAAGGCATGGCATATAATTACCTGACCTTTTTTCATAACTTCATTCAAAATTACCTATTCATGTAGTATCTGTAGCTATAAAAAGAATCCTATTTTCTAGAATTATATACAAAAATATGTGTGAGAATTAAAGCATAACTGAACATTTTGAAATTATCTCATATTTGTGAACCCACACATAAAGATACTATAGAATGGCCCCTGAATAGTGTTAAGAAGCATATGCTGCAGTTACCTGACTGTCTCAGTTAGGGTGCGAATGTGTGAGACACCTTTTTTGCACTTATGTACATAGTCCATGAAAGCAATCCTTGGAGCTTTTTAAAATATAAGAAGTCTGTGGTAATAGCGGAAAGTTAGAGTGGTTTCTGAGGCTTTAAGAAGGCAGTTATTCTTTGCTCTGAGAATTAACAAAAGCATAGTGTTGCAGTGCTGTTGTGGACGCTTGCTAGTTTGCTACAGTTCACCAGAAGCTCAGCCTGCTAACATCTGCCAGATCCCCCTTAAGAGCACTGAGCAAAAAGTACAAAGCACTTCTTTTAGTAAGGCTACTAGCAAAGATGATTTGCTTTGTGGATTAATTCCTACTGTAAACACACACACACACACACACACACACACACACACCACATAGTCATGCATGCACCACATAATGGGTAAGGTTCCCCCACAGAGGCTTTCTTTTTTCAATTATAGAAAGCAGAAAAAAATGCTCTGTCCATTACAAGATAGTTACTCTCAAATCCGATTAAAACAGACTTCATTCCCTTCATAGTTAATACATACATCAATTAATATGGATTTAAGTGACAAATTGTTAATGTTTTAACTAAGCAGAAGAGAACCAACCCAAAGCTTACATAACATGGAAGTTGGAAGACAATGTCAACTTTTCAGTTTTCACTCCACACTTAAAGATAGCCAAAGATCTTAATTGTTACCCCCCAAGGCACTGAGGCTTAGCAAAGCTGGAAGTTTGAAAGGTTAAGGGATGGATCACCACTGGCACTTAGAGTCCTTCCCATCTTGAGTCAGGTGTCATTCACACTGGAGAAGGACCCTGTCCTCGGCTAAGGGTAGTTCTTGTGAAATGATGCTACCCATACTGCTAACTCTTGGGGATATAAAAAGAGCTGCAACCGTAGCTCAGTGGTAGAACGCTTGCCTAGGTGAGTGAGGCCCTGGATTCCATCCCCAGCACTGCAAAAGGAAAAAAGGGAAGAAAATGAGAGAAAGATGGGAAAAAAACCAAAGCCAGAAAGCAACCCAAGCCTTACATGTATTCCATAGCTCAGGGCCACTTGGCTAGAAATTACTCTTCTTTTTCCCTCAGATCCTGATTACTTAAGAGTCAGCCATACCAAACATCCTAACAATCTGAGCAGCCATTTTGGCTGATAGAAAATGTAAACATACATTTATTTTGTAGTTAGGAATCCCACTTCAGCCTTAATAACCCCATGATTTCACTATGTCTTTATGTGGACATTCCCTTGTGAATCTGTAAGTCATAAACATATATTTTCCTAAGGTCAGTAGAGAGAGGAAGTTTTATGTGGTGCTGGGAATACAGCTCAGAGCTTTGTGTGCTGTGCAAGTGCTCTAACAATGTGTCTGTCCAGGGAAAGATTTTCAGTTCAGAACCATCAACCATAAATTAGGAGGAATGAGCCTTGAAGCATCACAAAAGATAGCCAGTGAATTTATAACATGTGCATGCTCACAGCCACTTGGTCAAGTGCTGATGCTTAAACATAGTGGCTGTGTTTAATGCAGGAAGACAAAGTAGAGAATTAAGTATAACAAATGCATATGGCTAAAGCCAAAAGATGACATCAATTGGTATTAAGTTATGACTAATTCATAATTTATAGCCCCTCTACCTGCCCTTGCCTATAAGTGAATTACTCACTGACATTAAAAATCTGGATTATCCCAGAGGAATTTTATGTTTATATAGAACCCTTCCTCAATTATAGTGTACCAAAAAATGAAAAGTGCTTTTGTCTGAAATAAGTTGCCACTCTTTATATGTACTGCAAGAATCCTCACTAGTACTCTTTTACATCATGATACTTTTAAAAATATCTCTATAGCAAGACCTAGAAGAATTAAGTGAGCTTTTTATCCCAAACACACAACCTTAAGACTTTCATAAAACTACATGGTTCCAAAGCTTTATTTCTGTATACAGATGCTATCTGTTAATGACAGAAACCAAATTGTTTTGTTGCTGTGTCTTTTGTGTCTAGCAGTTGAGTGAATGATATGATCATCATTTCATTAGATTCTGGGAATAACCTTTTCAAAATAAGTTTCCTTTTATTTTTGTAGCTATTGCTTTAGTTATAAAATGAGCCATTTCCATTTGCTCCCAAATTACAATAATTGAAATGAAGCCCGCTTTTTAGAAGGCGAGGTCTCACTTACTATACTATGTAAATGAGTCCAAATTCCATGGCCTTAAATGATTTGATTCTCCCATGTGAGCCTTCCAGTGGTTTGTTTTGTTTAATATGATGAGCTAGGTTACTCCCTTGTATAATTTTAAAGGGATAGTTTATACCTTCATCTAACAATGGTCTGGATTATAGAAAGTAGAAAAAGAGGCAGGTGGATCTCAGTGAGTTCGAGGCCATCCTGATCTACAGAGCAAGTTCCAGGACATGGAAAAGAAGAATGCTATAATATGAAAATTCTTAGCACTGTGCAACATTAAAAACATAAGTAATGACCAAAATATTTTACAAATAAAAACTGTTCACATAATATTTTGTCTCAAATGCAGTAATTCATTCCCTCAACTGCAAATCTTTGAACTTTTTCAAGTTACAGTGTTGTATTCCCTGTTTGTGTTTAGAAGTGTGCATTATATAGCTCATTTTAGTATTCTACTTTTTATGTTTATTTTTTGTTCTTTTAATAAAGTTTGCAAATTCCTTTGTTATGTCTTCTTTTATGAATCCATATTCATACATACATTCAGCCAGAAGTTACTTATGTTCTAGTATACCAAACTTGACATTAATAACTCTAATATAAAATTTAAGTTTGTGATTTGGCTCAGTGTTAAACACATATTAAGTTTATTTCCAAATGCCTTAAGTATTTTGAAATAGGTAGATGATACATACATTTTACATTTCTTTGTATTTTTCCCTTAAGATTGTAGTTAGTAACACAAAAAGTTACATTTTAGTAAAATAAAAAAAAAAACATTATTATCGTGGTTTCTGTTGTCCCTCAGAAACTTGAAAGAATTGACGCCCATCTTGACAAGAATGAACTGAACAATACTGGTGTCATATGTTATACTAAAAGTGGAGGATAAAATGGATGACTGGTACACACAAACTTCTCATGTATTTTGGAATGTGACTTAGAGTTTGAGGGACAATGGGAAACATGTTATTTCTTGTTTTATTTTAATTGTTTTATTTTATTTAAAAATTCATGGCAGACATTCCCAACTATTGTCAAAATGGAGACTTAGAGTTTCTATTGGTCAGAAGTTGATCTGTAGGCAAAGCCAGATATCAACCAAGTTTGTCTTGGGAACTTTACACTTTATTCCACGGCATCCCTTTGTGTCCCATCTTACTCATCCCTAATTGACTCTAGCCTTCTAGAATTCCCATGGTAGCAACTTACCAGGCCTACATCTTCAGGCACATCTGGAATCTTCCCTATCAGAACCTTAATGTTGGGATCCTAGGTTTCAGAGACCTGTTCATATCTGAAATTTAAGAGAAAAATTACAATCTAAAGACTGGAAGTATTTAATGTACTGCCTCTCCTAGGGGAAGTTTGTGCTTAGAAAGGCACAGGTCTCTAGTGGTTCAGTATCAGGCACCTGTATGCATAGATAACGGGTGTGTATTACTGAAGCAAACCTTGAGCATCCAGTCTCAGCATTTAGGAGAAGAATTCAAATTTCTATAGATTAGTAGGTCAGTCTGTTGCCACCTCAAGAGGGCCAAAAGATGAAAATGCTTATATTTTTATAATTGCCTGCAAGCTTCTCAAATAATGATGAACCTAAAATACTAACTAGATAGTGAAAACCTGAAGATTCCAGAGTGCAGAACCTGTTCATGTGATCAGCATCTTAGGAGTATGCCCCAGTGATGAGCATCTTCTGGCATTAAATTCCATCATAATCTAGTGCCTATACTTGTTAAATTAATATTCAATACATGAACACACATACTCTCACTTTAAAAAAATTGACTCTTTCTGTGCTGGAAATCTTCTTTTACCTGACTCCTTGGAGATGTTCCCTTTTTTGTACCTAGCTCACACCTTTCCCATATGCAGGAAAGTAGTGTGTATCTGAGGAATAAAGCCAAGAATACTTTAGATAGAAGGGTCAGCCACCAGGGCATGGAATAAGGTTTGTTAGAAGTATACAAATTGGGCCGGGCGATGGTGGCGCACGTCTTTAATCCCAGCACTCGGGAGGCAGAGGCAGGCGGATCT
>LZPO01095773.1:1328607-1379280 GCA_001675575.1 Neotoma lepida
AAAAAAAAAAGACATTCTGGCCAAAGTAGCCCAGAGTTTTGTGTTGTGCATGGAAACAGCACATGGCACAGTGTTCAGTGCAAGGTACAGCAGACACACATGAAAAAGTGATAAGGTTGGATATGTTTCCCTGTAGGTCATGTAAGGCAGGGCCTTCTCAGATATATGCAACGAGAGTTTGGTGAAAACAGTAGCAATAGAGAAATAGCAGAAACACTACCTATTAAGGCAGATGGCCTGTTGAACAATTGTACTTAGGGAACACAGAAGAAAGCTGAGGTATGTCTGCAACCTCTTTGAAGAGACTTGTCACAGAAGATGCTGATCCACCCAATGAGGATCAATGTAGTTCTCAGGCAGAGACGGTGGTCAAGAATGAGATTGGGATGAAAACATTGCCTTTACCTTTCATGACCTAAAAAGTTGAAAATTATGGGTTAGAAAACTTGGCAGTTAAAAGAGACTGTAATTGTGTTAATTATACAAGTATATTGTAACTGGTTATTGATGTGCCTTTGTTAACTAGTAAATGTTATGTGTGTGTGTGTGTGTGTGTGTGTGTGTGTGTGTGTGTTTCATTCAAGGTGTTGTGGTTCTTTTAAATTCCTATTAGTGATGTCCTTGTTAAAATAAATTTGGGGGCAGTTATACAGCTTGAACTTACCAGAGGCCAATTGATTAACAATTACAATCTGGAGCTCTAGTTAGGTGCTGCCAGCAAATGAGGCATTTGTGCAAACAAGCATGCCCAGTCTTGAAATATGTGTAGAAGGCCTTAATGATAATATCAAGCAAGGCTCTATGATGATCTGAGCCAGCAGTCAGGGATCGAGACCCTTTAACAACTACTTTCTCCTGATGGATACCATAAGAAGTATTCTAGAACTTAAACATGCATGGCATGTTAAGAACCATTGAGATGAGAGTGTGGACTCAGCAAATCATCAAAACCATTAAGGAAAAATGGTCAAAGAGCATGGTCAACATATAGCGATGTTCATTATTCCACACTTCTGATCCTGAGGAAGTGTCATTATGATTTTAAAATGCACCATTCTTGGGGCAACCAGGTGGTAAGGGCACCTGCCACCAAGCTTGGTAACTTAAATTTGGGCCTCAGGATTCACATGGTAGAAACACTGAAATGACTTCTGCAACTTGTCCTCTGACCTCCACATGCAATCTGTGGCATGTGCTCACATTCTCTCTCTTCCCCTCTCCTTTTCCCTCTCCCTCCCTCTCTCCATCATCCCCCTTTCTCTTGATTCTGCCATTTCTGTCTCTAATCTCTGTCCCCTGTCTGTCTCTCTCTATTCCTCCCAAATAAAATTTTAAAATAAAAAAGTAATGTACCACTCTGGATATTGTGAGAATGGTTTACAAAAAAAAAGAAAAAAGAAAAAAAGAAAAAACAGTAAAAACTTTTTGAGTGAAAATGGGTTAAAACTCCATAAGTAGTGTATTAAAATTATTATTGTATATGTTTAGTCCTGTGTCACTTTACCTTTCTCTCTTCCAATTTTTCTTCCTTCTGATACATCCATGTATATGTGAGAGTCATTTTTCCAAGTCAAAAATTTTCATTTACTTCATTCACTGTATTATATGAGAAAAATCTATTTTAAATAAGGAAAAAACAAAACAAAATACAAATATATAATCACATATATAGATAAACAACACACACATATATATCCACATACAAACATGTATATACATGTGTACACAATGCATTGTTTTTTCATTAAAATATTTATATTTTCAAGTGTTAATGCATGATAAATAAAACAGTATACAACAATGTAAGCCTATTTGGAGGATTTACTATATTTTTAAATATTAAATCACAATTGTGATGGTAATAATAATGTAATACATCAAAGTAAAGTTTTCTTTTAAAAAATGTTTAATAGTTTCTCAATTCCTATGGAGTAAAGTATACATTCTAACATTGCAACGTTTTGTTAAATAATGGTTTTAATTTTTAAAATTGCCATATATTCACTATACATAGTGATAAATTTCACAAAGGCAATATCTTTCAAGTATACCATTACTTTGACCATATTAAGTCCCCATACCCTCTCCTTTCTCTCATCTCCCCCTGGTAGTTCTTTTCCTTCACTCAGTCATGCTTCTACTTTCATATACTATGCATATAAATCATTTCATATATCTTTATAAAATCTAAAATTCACCTAAGAGAAAATTAAATATTTGTCTTTCTAAGTACAGCTTTTTTTTTTCATTTTCCTGCAGAAGACAGAATTTCATTCTTTTACAATTCACTTGAGATAGAATACCTTGGCTGATCTCGTAACATGGCTATTGTGAATAGTGCAACAATAAATACAGATGCTCAAGTATCTCTGTTGACTGTTGACTTAGATTATTTTAGGTATATTCTGAGGAGTAGTATGGCTGGGTTATATGCTAGTTCTAGTTGTACTATTTTTAGACACTTGTATGTTGATTTCCATAGTGACTGGATTAATTTACCATCCTAGCAGCTGCATACAATTGCTCATTTCCTGCCCATATCCTCACAACTGATGTGTTTACATTTTATATCCTCATGGTTTAATTTTGATAAGTCCTTATGTGTCTAGAAAGTTATCTATTTTTTCCATTTTAATATTTTAATTTTTACAGTGTACATGCACATACACACACACACACACACACACACACACTCGTGTGTGCCATGCATTGTGTATGAAAGATGACAACTTGACAGATGTTGGTTCTCACTTTCTACCATGTGGGTTTCCAGGATTGAACTCAGTTTTTCAGGCTTGGCTGCAAGCACCCTTAACAACTGAGCCATCTTGCTGGCCATATTCATTTGTTTTAAGTTGTCCAAGTTATTTGTCACATAGGTGTTCAACATATGACCTAATGATCCACGGAATCTCATTGGTATTTTTTGTAATATTTCCTTTTTCTCTCTAATTTTATTACTTTGAGTCTTCTCTTTCTTTTGGTTAGTTTGAATAACAGTTTTTCAATCTTTATCTTTTTAGAAACACCAACTTTTTGTTTCACTGGTAGTTTGTATTGTTCTTTTTGGTTTGATTTAACTAATTTCTTAGTTAGACTTTCTATTACTGTGAAGAAAAACCATGACCATGGCAACTTTTATAAAGGAAAATACTTCGTTGGGTGGCTTACAGTTTCAGAGGTTTATTCCATTACCTTCATGGTAGGACATGGTAGCATGTAGGCAGACATGGTGCTGGAGAAGGAGCTGAGAGTCCTACATCTTGTTCCACAGGCAACAGGAAGTGAACTAGGACTCTAGGTGTGGCTTGAGTATATATGAGACATCTGAGCCCACCCCCACAGTGACATACTTCTTCCAACAAGGCCACACCTACTCGGACAAAGCCACCCCTTGTAATAGTGCCACTCCCTATGAGCTTATGGGGGCCAATTACATTCAAACTGTCACACTAACCTTTGTCATTTTTCTCCCTACTGCTTTGGATTTGTCATGTTGTTTTTCTAACGCCTTGAAGTGCACTATTAAGTTATTTATTTATGACTGCTTTTTAAAAATGTAGACACTTACAGATAGAACAAGGCCCTCTAAATCAACTGAGCAAAGTTCATATGAACTCACAGAGACTGAAGCAGCAAGTACAGGGTCTGCATGGGTCTGCACCAGGTCCTCTGCATGTATATTATTGCTTTTAGTTTAGTATTCTTTATGGGACTCCTAAGTGTGAAAGCAAGTGGATCTCTGACTCTTGTGCCTTCTCTTGGAGCTTTTTTATTTTTGTTTGCTTGGATTGTCCAACTTCAATATGATGGTTTCCTTTTTATCGTATTATGTTTTCTTGTTATCTCCTGGAAGCCTGTTCTTTTCTACTGAGAGACAGAAAGGGAGTGGATCCAGATGGGAGGGGAGGTGGGGAGGACCTGGAAGGAGTGGAGGGAAGGGAAACTGTAACCAGGATGTATTGTACAAGAAAAGAGTCTGATTAAGGGAGAAACAATACTTTCATTGAATCCCAAAGGCTCTGGTATGTTTTATTGCTCATTTGATATCAGGAAGTTTTAAACTTTTATTCTCTCTTTCCCATTTGATTTCAGGAAGTTTTAGATTTCCCTTCCGATTTATTCAATGACCCTTTCAATCTCCACAAGTTTGTGTGTTTGTTGTAGTTTCTCTTGCTATGGATTTTTAGTTTGATTCCATGTGGCCAGGTAGAATACAAGATGTTATTGCAAAGTAGTTTTTTACTCTTTTTATATTTGAGATTATAATATAATTACATTTCTCCTTTCCCTTTTCTCCCTCCAATCCCCCTCCCATATACCCCTACTTGTTCTCTTTTAAATTAGTACCCTCTTTTTTTCATGAATTGTTAACACATGCACATGTGTGTATATATGTATATATATGTATATATATATATATATATATATATATATAAAACCTGCTCAGTCCATATAATGTTACTTGCATGTATGCTCCATCCAAATGGAAAGTATTTTTAAAACTTGTTTTGTTTCCTAAAATATAGTCCACTTTGGAGATAGGCCCACAAGCTGTTGAGAATATTTTCTTCTGCACTGTTTGGGTCCAATAGTCTATAGATGTCTGTTAAATCCATTTGATCTATAGTGTCATTTAACTCTGATATTTCTTTGTTGAAGTTTTTTTGTATGGCTTGTCTATAATAGTAAATTATTTAAGTCGTTATAGTTATTATGCTTAGGTTAATCTGTACCCTTACATTCAATAGTGTTTGTTTTATGAAATTGGGTATGCCAATGTTAGGTGCATATGTGTTTAGAACTTTTATATCGTCTCAGTGGATTGCACCCTTGATCAATATGAAGTGACCCTTTAGCTCCTTTGGGTAATTTTGCCTTGAAATCCACACTGTCAGATATTAGCATGTGCCTACATCATCTTGCTTTTGGGTTCCATTTACTTGGAATGCCTATTTTCATTCTTACACATGAAGGTTGTGTTTGTCTTTGCCAGAGAGGTACTTACTTTGCAATCAATAAATAGATTGGTCCTCGCTTTTAATACAGTTGCTAGTCTATGTCTTTTGATTGGCGAATAAAGACCACTAATATTCAGTTATTACTGAAATGTTAATTTCTGTCATCTTGTTGCTTTTGTGATGTTTGATGTTTCACTATTCCTTACCTGCTTAGCTATTGATCCACTGTTTTACTCATTCCTGTGGTTTCATGGATGTATTTCTTTTTCTCTTTCATGTATAAGATTCCTTCTGTAGTGCTAGGTTAGAGGTTTGAATTCCTATAGTTTGTGTTTATTATGAAAAAGTTTTCCTTCTATTTCAGTTATGAAGGAGAGTTTGTAGAATATAGTGATCTAGGTTGGCAGTCTTTGTTTTTCAAAGCTTGAAAAGCGTGGCTCCATGCTATCCTGGCTTTTACAGTTTCTGCTGAGGAATCTCTTTTCTTTGTTTTTAATGTGGAGCATGGTGATTTTGTGCTGCAGCTTTCAACATTCTTGGTTCTGTGTACTTGCCTAGAATACTACATGCAGAGGTTTTGGGTTTTGTTTTGTTTTGTTTTGTTTTTCGTGGTCTTGCCTGTTTGCCATTTTATTTTATTTTTTAATAAATTTATTCATTTATTTATTTATTTACATCCCAGCCACAATTTCCCCTCCCACCTCCCCTTGGCCCTTCCCCCCATTCGCTCTGACTCCATTTCTGTTTAGGAAAACATGGCATATCAAGTTGCAGTAAGACTAAGCACATCCCCATGTATTAAGGATGGGCAAGGAGATGCAGTATGAGGACTAGGGTCCCAACAGCTAGCAAGAGTGAGAGACAGCCCCTGTTCCCTCTCGTACAAGACCAAGCTACACAACTGTAACATACATGCAGAGGGCCTAGGTCAGTCTCATGCAGATTCCTTGGTTGTTGTTTCAGTCTCTGTGAGCTCCTATGAGCCCAGGTTAGTTGATTCTGTAAGTTTTCTTGTGGTGTCCTTGACCCCTCTGGCTCTTGTAACTGAAACTTACATTTGGAGAATCCATGCTATTATTTCATTGAATATGCTTTTAACCTTCTACTTTTCCTTTTTCTATGCTCACAATTCATAACTTAGGTCCTTAAATGGTGTCCATTGGATCTCACATTTTCAGTTCATGGGTTTTATTCTATTTTTATTGTTGTCTTGGGTATTCTAATTTGTTTACCTTGTCTCCAAACCCTGATATTCTGCCTTCAATTAAGCTATTCTCTTGATGATTTCCAATGAGTTTTTTTATTTGATTACTGAGTTTTTCATTTACCAACTTTCAAAATGACTCTTCTCAACAATTCTATCTACTTAGTTTCTGTTCCATAGCTCACTTTGATTTCCTTATTTCAGCTGTTTATTTGTATTCTCTTTGAAATCATTCAGTTTATTTGTCCTCACTTTTGATTTTCTTGGACATTCTTGTAGTCTGTTTTGATTATTTGGCAGGAGTTTATCTATTTCATCACTGTCTTTGGAATCTGTTCCTATGGAATTGGTAGTTTTTGGAGAAGTCTTGATACCTTGTTTTTCATGTTTCTCACGTCTGTGGCAGGACTTGTGCATCTGTGATTAGGTCACTGTTTGGGTTTTTATCACTCATATTCTTTCCATCATAATACTTGCAACGTTGAAGCAAGACTAGGTCATGATAGGGTTGAGGTGCTGTTTCTTCCCACTGGACCTACATGCTCAGGACTCAGGCACAAACTACAACATCATTTTAAGAGGAGAGTACTAACTGCAGAAGCAAGAATATCTGTAACTCCATAGTCTTCTCTGCTGGGCCTTAGGCTTGTTTTAGGCTTCATCATTCTCCTTCTCCTACTATAACTTGACAAAGAAACAAAGCTATTCAACACTCGGAGTAGCCAAAACAGATTGTTTTTCTTTTTTTATATCTGTGGAAAAGCAAGCATGACATTAAGCTAGGCTAAATTCCAGATATTATAAGGAAATGTGTGGATTTGTAGCCCAGAAACTGGTTCAAAAACAGGTTTGTAAATTATTAAGAGGTGTCCAGGTAGCCTTCTGACTAAACTGGCCTAACAGGATTCTTGCTAAAGACAGACCTGGGATCAGGACCACCTGGGGGATGGGGACAGATGAGCTACTTGAGGAGAAACTGTGGGAGGTGGTCCCTAGCTAAACCAATTAGCAAGGTTCCTCCAAAAAATAGGTCATACAAACACAAATCTTACCTATTGAAGTGCAACTAACATTCCTGTATTGTACTGCTTGGTAGGAGATCTCAAAGTCGGTACCCATGACTTGCACAATGAGTCAAACATTTTCTAAATTTCTCTGCCTTGGCTTTGCAAACAACAACCAAGTCTAGCTGACCTTTATGAGATCTGGAGTAGCAGTCACACTATAAATACATAACTGAAAATGGTGGGGAAAAGGACTAATAAGTTGAGATACTTCTAAGTAGAAAAGAGAACACTCACCCAAATAGAAGATATTGTCAAGGCCAGGATAATGATCATGCTTCTAATTCCATCAAGGAGGAAGCTGAGGCAGGAGGATCACAGATTTGATAGCAGCCTGGGGCATATAGTGAGACCCCATCTATAAATAAAATAAAATAAACAATATCTGGGGCTTGGGAATATAGCTCAGTTGGTCCAGTGCTTGCCCAGCATATAGGAAGCCCTGGTTCAGTCCCCAGCACACTGCATAAACCAGGCATGGTGGCACACGTCAGCATTCCCAGCATTCAGGAGGTGGGAGCAGGAGGATCAGAATTTCAAGGTCTTCCTCATTTATATAGCAAGTTTGAGGCCAGCCTATGATATAAACAAATGAACAAAAAGATGTTTGTACAATAATAGACAAAAACTTCACAAATTCCATTTATAACAAGAACAATCAGGCCTCAAACTCTAGAAGATGGTCAAGCAGCTTCTTTCTCCTGCCCATGCTCCAGCCCCCAGCCCCTGCCTATGCCTGTCTCTGCTCAAGTGCCTTTTTCTGCAAGCCCTCTTTATTGACTGCTTAATGAGCAGCACTCAGCTCACCTACCAGATTGACCGCCATATTGTAAGATCAGGCTTCACTGATAACAGCCTGCATCAGAGGCACCTGGACCACCTGGAAAACAGATTGCTGTGGACCACCTCAAGAATCTTCTTCAGCAGGAATGAGAAGAGATATGAGAATTTGCCTTTCTAATAAGTTCCCAGAGAATTAATTTTCATTCTCTGAGGACCACATATTGAGAACCACTGATCAATATTATGTTCAAACTTGATATTCCACTAAAAACTAACTTGATCCCTGCACTCCATTGCTTGATTCTCATGAGAAAGAATCCAGTTGAGCCTATCTGAGGCAGATGTTTATCCTTGTTGCATTCAGTTATGCCTAAGGGAACAGAGTTCTGTGGTTTTATAGGACCTGCTACTTTTTTGAGGCTATGGTGTTAGAAACATTTTAAAGAAGGTGGATCACTATTACAGCTACTGCCTTGGCTGACCTTTTGTTTGTTTATTTTAATTTGCTGAGACAGTGTCTCATGTAAGTCAGACCAGCATTGGACTCCCTGTGTAACTGACGCTGGCCTTAAAATCCTGATTTTCCTGCCTCTGCCTCTCAAGTGCTGGTATTATAGTTATGCACCACTATGTCCACCATGGCTTCTTTTAAAGCTGTGAACATCCCCACACTGAATTAGACCCTTGGTCTATTTGATTTCATTCTTCATAACCAATGGAAGTTGTGAGACTATAATCACTGTATACTAGGCACCTCTAGCCAGTAATCTCAAAGTGAATCAAAGCCTTAGATCTAGCTCTAAATTCATACCCTTTCCCCTTCAAATAAGCTGCCCCCTCCTCAAACTGTCCAAGCCAGAAACTCCATTGGCTTCTCTTCACTGCCTTCACCCTATCAAGCCCTGTTGACTGTTCTTTCTATGATTGGGTAGTCTAATCTGACACCTGAGAATTGCTATTTGCCTTCAATCTGTTCTTCACATGAGTGTCAAATGTTCTACCTGAAGAGGCTTCCTAGTCTTTGCTTCCTGGGTCAACTGCGCTGTGCCTGAGGCAGTTGAAATCTGGGTTCATCTTGTTCAGCAAAATGCAGCTACAAGTCTATTTCTGTAACAATGCCACACACACAAAAATTATCGTGGGATGAGAATGTAGCACGCTTGGTGATAATTTGCCTAGAAGTACCACAGACAGGCGATCAAGCATTTGCCATCATCTTCTATTCAAGGCCAGCCTTGGATATATGAGATCTTGTCTTAATTTTTAAAATATTTTTATTAAATTAGCCTGTGATGCCTGATATGACTTGCCATTGTCTGCTTTGGACTTACTTCAACAGCAGGCAAAAGTTTACATTTTCTAGCATTCACCCTGCTATGTCATATGTAGCAACCATTGTTCATGGCTTCTTTTTTCCCTAGAGGCCTTTTTGCCTAAATATCCTTTGAGACTTAGTTTAAGTACTGTAATCCCAGGAAAACTTCCCCATTTGCTCCCCACTGCCACCAGTTCAGTCTTCTCTGAAATTCTTAATACTACAAGCATAATTGTCAGTGGATTTATCACATTATATTAAATTGTTTTTGTTCTTCCCTTTCACCTCTTAGATTCTTGCAGACATGGTCTCTATCTTCTCCATGATTATATTTCCACCATATAGTGTAGTGATCACAAAGTAAAACCCAGTGCCATAGAGATGGCTTAGTCACTAAGCCTTAGTGGGTAGGGGTGCCTGTTGGCAAGCCTGATGACCTGAGTTGGATTCCTGGGATCCCCATGGTAGAAGGAGGGAACCAACTCTCACAAGTTGTCCTCTGAGCTCTTCACATGTGCCCACACATATACACACACACATAAAATCAATGTATTTGAATGCAATTTTTAAATTGTTATAAAAATATTTTAAGGGTGACAAAATTGTTATAAAATTTTAAGGGTGATATTATACAGTTCAAGCAATAATAGCCAAAGGCAAAGCCAAGTGGAAAATGGGCAAAGAGTTGAATAGATGCTTTCTCAAAGAAGATATGCAAACAGCCAATAAATGTAGAAAGAAAGTCAACATTATTACATAGTGGGGAAATAAAGACCACAGAAAATAATACTAGATATGTGGTGATACATTGTGTACCCCAATAAAGCTTGCCTTGAGGATCAGAGGACAGAGCCAGCCACTAGATTAGACACAGAGGCCAGACAGTGGTGGTACACACCCTTAATCTTATTCCTCAGGAAGTGAGTTCAAGGCCACACTGGGCTACATGAGAGAAACAGAACCAGACAGTGGTGACACACACCTTTAATCCCAGGGAGTAATATGGCAGGACACAGAAAGGTATATAAGACATGAGGAAACAGAAAGGTATTTAAGACATGAGGAAACAGGAACTTGCTCTCTTGAGGCTGAGGATTTCATAGAGGTAAGCTAATGGCTGGCTGTTCTGCTTCTCTGATCTTTCAGCTTTTACCCCAATATCTGGCTCTGGGTTTTTTATTATAAGATCTTTTAAGATTCGTGTTACAAAAATACTCACAAATATAGACAGAGTGCAACAAAGAAAGAAAGGAAAAGTGTTGACAGAGAGGTAGAAATGGTAAAGCACATAAATGGTATGTGCTTTGCTGGTGAGAATTAAAATGATATAGTCATGGTAGAAAGTAATTTTGTGGCTTTTTGATAAGTTAAAAACAGTGTTATTCACAATAGCCTATGTATGACAATGATTCAAGTGTTCACTTATTGATGAGTAAATTGTGCAATATATGATGGAATATATCTAAATATTATATGCATGCATTAAAATATTATTTTCCTACAAAAAGAAGGGAATCCTGCAACACTCAACAATATATCTAAATTCATTCACAGTACAGGCTACTGTATGATTCTATGTATGGGAGGTACCAGGAATATTCTAATTCAGAGAGACAGAAAGTAGAATGGTAGTTTCTAGGGCCTGGGAAAGGGGGACTATGGCTTATGGCTTGATTGGGACAGAGTTTCAACCTTGTAAAATGAGTAGAGCTCTGTAGGTTGATGGTGATAATGGTTGCACAATTCATAGCTCAGTATCTCCAGTGCATGCTTAAAATGTTACAGGTATTGAGTATTCTTTTCAACAACTGAAAAATAAAAGCAGATGACTCCACATCTTCTACACTAAGCTTGGACATTAGAATCCCATTTTCAAGGCTAGAAGGCAGAATTCCTCTCCATTTCCTTTGGAGATTCAGTTATATCCCCCAGAGCACTTCAAAGACACAGGACATTTCACATAGAAGTAATAGGCTTTTGTAACAATTGAACACTCTTCTGTTTTATCTTCTTGATTGTTCAAGGGGTTTTCCAAAAGCCTCTCACAATTTTTGTTTGTTTATTTGTTTGTTTTCTGTGTTTTTCCTCAAACCTTCTTTTCCCTCCCACTCTTGGACTATCCATGTTAATTCCCTAAATAAGGCAATACTTGAGAATCCAAACAAACACAGCAGCAGGAGCAACAAAGCAGATGGCTTCTTGTGCCTTGCCCAAAAGGAGAGAAAGCAAGGGAAAACAAAGTCTTCGTTTATTTGCATGGTATGAAAGGGGAAACAATACATAGACACTGTCAGTAAATGACTCTTTGTATAAGCAAAATGGGTCAGGGGGGATGTGGCACATTGAAAGAATCTAGGGGAGTATTTGTTAGAGTTCTGGTTATGAATGTCAAAAATCAAAGTGAAGATGGTTTAAGAAAGGAGGACACTGATTAGGGTGCAGCCCAATGGTAGGGCACTTGCCTAGCAGGTGTGATGCCCTTGGTGCTATGCCCAGCACTGAAAATAAAGCACATTTGTTAGGTGAGTGACTTAAATGCCCATGGGTGTTTTGCCTTCTGACTGAGCTGTGTACTGCTGGTCAAACTGTAGAGTTAGGAATCTGCTGCTCTCTTTTCTTCCTCTGTAGTTTCTAGAGGGCCCGTCTTTGCACCTAGCTGATAAACCATCGAGAGACAGTGCATTGTTCCTAAGAGCTCCAGTGTCTTTTCTAAGGCTGATTTCTTTTAGCCTGGTTTGGGCCACATGCCCATACCTGAAGCTCTAAAATGGAATTTTTAGATTAGTCAGGTTCAAGTTTGTATGGTGACTTTGAACCAGAGACCTCTCCCTTCAAACTCCCTAAGTGGATGGAGAACCAGAGGGGTGGACAAGCAAAGGGAAGGGGCAAAGGAAGAGGAGATAGGGAAGGACATATCAGAACTTGTTCCTCAAAAGAAAACACACAGTGCTGTTCCCCAAATTGCAAACATGTCTTGGGCAGACAAAAGCACCATCTGAACACTATACCCTTACGTGACAGCCTGGCCAACTTACAAGAGCTTTTTGCCTAATATTCAGACATGTCAGAGAGAAATTTAAATGTACCTGTGCTCTGTGTGAAGAGAAAATACTCAACTTCATGTACTCCATGTGTATCTAACTTCAAGAGCAAAACCTTTCCATGTTTCTCAGTTATCTTACACAGGTCTTAAGGTAGCTGCCGATGCTGCCACATCTATAGGTGAATGACATTTTTTTTATCTCCATTTAAAACATCTAGTGTCTCATGTCAAAGATCAGTGGGAAAACTAGATGAACTAAATAAAAACAATTTGGACACTCGACAGATAGAGACAACATGCAAAGCCTAGCAATGAATATCAATGCAATTCATATATACTGTGTGTGGATAGTAAGAACTCTGACCTAGCAATGGAATGAGGTCTTGCTAGATTAGTTGTTTGTCCCATATCCTGCTCTCTGAGATCATCTCCCACCACAGATTTTCCTACTTATCTCTTCCTAAAAGAGTTGTTGCAGAAGTTTACCCCTCGGGGCCACCATTATTTCAGCAACTCCCTTCCTGTAGATATGAGCTCAGTGGCTTGGGGACTGTCCTAAGGGGTGGAAAATCACATGTTTCTTTGGGACCATGCTCAGAGTTTTTCAGGCAATGCAAATTCCATAACTTCCATTCTGTAGGTAACTTCTTACTTTAGGTCTCTAAAAACAAGAAATGAACAATGGCTTACCTGACAGCAAAGTTTCTTTTTATAAAGTATGTATATTTGTATCATAGAGAGCTATTGTGAAACACACAGCTTCCTTCTTGCTCTCTGATCTGGTATCCCTAGGGTAAAACCCTGATCCTCATGTCTTGAGATGGTTGATAAAACTCCCACTATCACATCTACATTCCAGGCAGAAGAATGGGGAAAGGAGAAAAAAGGCATATTTCCTCTCTCTAAGGGCATTTCACAAAGGTCTGTCAAATACTATTGTCTATGTTTTATGGAGCAGAACATAGAAGCATGGACATGGTTCAAACAAAGCAAGTTTAGGGAATGTGATATATTTTTTTTCTTCCAAATAACAACATGAATAAATACTAATTGGGTTTCTGTTAGTGAAAAAAAAATAAAAGAGAAAATAGCTTTGGAGAAAAACTGTAAGGATCCAATCACAAACACATAATTGATTCCTATTCCACTTTCTTAGGTGGTAGTTGAAGGAAGAGGTGCTATCAAGTCACATCCTTAGATTAACACCCAATCTAACAGGCAACAGGCCTTAGAAATCTTCCCAGACACCCTAGCTCCTCATGCATATGACTCTAATGGCTATTGTATATTGGTCATTACAAACTTACCTTATGAAAGGGAAGCACAGACGGTGTGAAGTGTTGGCCCTCCTTTGGTAGAGGTAGATGTTTCAAGGATACCTGCAAAGGGAGGCTTTCTCAGGCTCATGCTATCTTTATATTGGAGCAAGTCATTTAGGCTTTTATTGTTTGTTTGTTAACACTAGGTTTTGCTTTGTAGCCTGGACTGGCATTAAACCCAGGATTCTCCTATCTCAACCTTTTTTTAAATTAAGAAATACTTTTATTCATTTTACAAACCAATCATAGATCCCCCTCTTCCCTCCTTCCACCTCTCCAACTGTTCCCCCTCAACCCACTCCCCATTCCCTCATACAAGAAGGTAAGGACTCCGATAGGGAGTCAGCAAAGCCTGGTCCATTCAGTAGACGCAGGTCCAA
Organism: Neotoma lepida; assembly: GCA_001675575.1. NCBI lineage: Eukaryota > Metazoa > Chordata > Mammalia > Rodentia > Cricetidae > Neotoma > Neotoma lepida. The sequence goes on from LZPO01095773.1 coordinate 1,342,677, forward strand.
GCCCCCCCACCCCGCCTCAAGGCTATGCGAGATGTCCCACCGTAGGTAGTGCGCTCCCAAAAGCCAGCTCATGCACCAGGGATGGATCGTGATCCTACTGCCAGGGGCCCCTTAAACAGATCAAGCTACACAACTGTCTTGCTTATGCAGAGGGCCTAGTCCAGTACCATGCAGGCTCCACAGGTGTTGGTCTAAATTTCATGAGTTCCCACTAGTTTGGTTTGGTTGTCTCTGTAGGTTTCCCCATCATGATCTTGATGCCCCTTGCTCATAGAATCCCTCTTCTCTCTCTTCAACTGGACTCCTGGAGCTCAGCCTGGTGCTTGGCTGTGGATCTCTGCATCTGCTTCCATCAGTTACTGGAGAAAGGCTCTATGATGACAGTTAGGGTGATCACTGATCTGATTACTGGGGTAAGCCAGTTCAGAAACCCTCTCCACTATTGCTGGAAGTCTAATCTGGGGTCATCCTTGGGAATTCCTGGGAACTTCCCTAGTACCTGGTTTCTCCCTATCCCCATGATGCCTCCCTCTATCATAGTATCTTTCATTGCTCTCCCATTCCATCCCTGTTCCAGCTCAACCTTCCCTTATGTTCTTATCCCCCATCCCCTACCCTCTATAGTCTCCCCCTCATTCCCAGTTTATTCATGGAGATCTCATCTATATCCCATTCCCAGGGTGATCCATGTGTTCCTCTTTGGGTCTTACTTGTTAGCTAGCTTCTCTGGAGTTGTGGGTTGCAGTCTGGTTATCCTTTGCTTTATATCTAGTCTCCACTTATGAGTGAGTACATACATGTTTGTCCTTCTGAGTCTGGGTTACCTCACTCAGGATGATATTTTCTAATTCCATCAATTTGCCTTCAAATTTCATGATGTCATTGTTTTTCTCTGCTGAGTAGTACTCCATTGTGTATATGTACCACATTTTCTTGATCCATTCTTCAGTTGACGGGCATCTAGGTTGTTTCCGGGTTCTGGCTATTATGAATAATGCTGTTATGAACATAGTTGAGCATGTGTCCCTGTGGTACGATTGAGTATTCCTTGGGTATATGCCCAAGAGTGGTATAGCGGGGTCTTGAGGGAAATTGATTCCCAATTTTCTGCCATCTCATCCTTTTGAGTGTTGAGATTACAAGCATTTGCCACCACACTCTGCTAATCATTATGACACCTTACTGTTTGTTTGTTGGTTTGTTTTTTCCAGGGCCTAAAGCATGCTAGGCAAGTGTCCAACCCCATTAAGGCTTTCTTCCCCTACAAGCTTTACAATATGCTTCAAGCTCATTTGAAACTGCTGATAGTAGAGGGCCACTCAGCCCAAGTGTGTTTCCCTGACTTTCAGATCTGCTCATTTCAGCCAGTTTCCCCCTTTGTGGTAGGCGGTTAGTAAAGGCTACACAGAATGGACTTCAACAGGCCTACCTGTCACCTACAACTCTGCTAGTCTTGACATGTTAGACCTTTGTCCTTCAATTTACGGTCACAAGCTGTACCTCTAGGCATTCTGAGTATGTCCTGGGCAGGAAGAATGAAGCAAAAAAAGGATTCCAAGATAAGTCAACCCCATCTGGCCACTTAAAAAAAAATATCTTGGGGCTGAAGAGATGGCCCCATAGTTAAGAGCACATCCTGTTCTTGCAGAGGACCTGGCTTCAGTTTCCAGAACTACATGGTAGGTATATTTTACACCACCCTGTGTTGCAGGAGATCTGATACCCTCTCTGACTTCCTTGGGCACCAGGCACAAATGTGGGGCAGATACATACATGCAGGCAAAATAGTCATATATACGTAAAATAAAATAAATGAACCTATTTATTAAAAAAATCAAGTTATGGAAGAAGCTCAATTGGTAGAGCACTTCCACGCATGAAGCCCAGAGTTCGTCCTCAGGTGGGGCAATGCATACTGTGCTCCTAATACTTGGGAAACAAAGACAAGAGGATCAGAAGTTCAAAGTCATCTTTGGCTATGCAGTGAGTTCAAGGCTAGCCAAAACTATGTGAGACTACAATTTAAACAAACAAACAAACAAACAAACAGAAACCTTTCCCAGCAAGATTTGGGGGCATATATCTTTAATCCCAGTACCCTACTTTGGGAAGGTAATGCAGAAAGACTGTGAATTTGTAGTCAGTCTGGGATATAGAATAAGACTCTATTGAAAACCAAAGGACTGGAGATATGATTCAGTTGTTAAGAGTACTTGCTTGCTCTTCTAGAGGACCTAGGGTCCTTTAACTACACTTCCAGGGACCTTCTTAGGCACCAGATATGCACAGGGTGCACAGACATAGATGAAGGCAAACACTCACACATATACAATAATAAAATAGTACTAAAATAGAAATTTAAAATAAAACTGCTATGGAAACAATACTTTAATTAAAAAAACATTTCCCAGACACTCCAATGAGTAAGTGAGTGGAAAGTGAGTTAATGGAGTTCTATGGGACTGTGAAGGAGCCAAATTATATTGGCAGCTGTAATTTACCACTTCTGGGGACCAATGTTGAGGCACAGCTGTTTGCCTTTTAATGTCAAAAGGAAAGCAGGACATTAGTCTCTCCCAGTAATAGCTTTCACTCTGGATTGATCAGTCATATCCATAAAGTCTCATGACCTATTGTGATATTGTTCAAATAGGGTTTGTCACCATGAAAAGTTACAATGTAAGGTGAGTCTTTAAAGACAGTTATTTAATTGGCTCTGATACTTTTTTGCCAGGATTTTCTGGGAAAGAATACATTCTAAGATTGGTTTTCTTAAAGTGTGTGGCATGGTCGTTTATTGCATGTTCCTATTTCCTCTTCCAATTCTCTGACATCTGCTACAATGATGAGGTCCCCACCAGAAGCCAAGAGAATACTCATGCTATGCTCATGAACCACTAGAACCATGGTTTCACCTTTTACTTCTCTTTAGCTTAAGTGAGAGACATGGCACCTTGAATCTAGCTAGACTTCTAAAGTTGACCTCAAATGTATCACCACTGGGGGTTGACCAAGGCACTGACCCCAGTACTCTTCTTTTCCAAGCCTGGCATCTAAGTCCTTCTTAAGGCTTGCCAAAAACTCTTGCCTCTGTGTGCTCTAAAGGCAACTACTTCCCTTCCCTTTCCTTCTCATCTCTGGGATTCCAGGAAGTCAATGGCTGGGAAGATAGACTTTGCACCCTGCAACACAGCTCACCCAACCCCTACAGCACAAATAACCTGAAATAGTCCTGGAATATAAGAAAATGAAAAGAGACAGAGAACAAGCACAATATCTCAACAAAACACCCTTGCTTCAGTGACAACACAGTATCAAGGACTTTTCTGTCTCGGGGCATGCTATGTGCCAGCTGCTGTTCTAACAGCAGTGACCTGTTTTGACTCATTCCAGACTCACACAGGCATCTGCTGGTATCATTATCTCTTTTAGATATGGAAAAACAGATACTGAGATGTTATGCCACTGGCAGAAGGTCACATAGCTACCAGGTGACAAAGGCAGTATTCAAACATGCAATTTGGCCCCAATATCAGCATCCAAACTCGGTGCTCTGCTGCCTTTCTGTGGAGCATGGCATCTTTTCTACACAAATAAATATCTAAGTGAGTGTTTGTTCAACTTAGGTGAAGTTTTTAAAGAAGAGGGCAGTAATGGCTCAACATCATTTGGGAAGGAATGTTCAGAATCTCAGAGGTACCTCCCCTTTTTCTATCTTCTACATCTATGAGAGCTTGCGGAGCAGGGCCTCCTAACGAAGCAGCAAAAGGACAGATGCCCCACCTCATGTCCTTTCTATGGATATGTGTCCTTTGTCCCTTCGAATGTAGAGTATCCTTACACAGAAGTATTTCAAGCCAAATGGCTATGGGAATACTTCCACTTACTTAGAGTTTCTTAAAGAAAACCTAACAGCTGGACACGGTGGTGCACACCTTTAATCCCAACACAAGGCAGAGGCAAGTGGAACTTTGTGAGTTCAAGGCTAGACTGGTCTAGGAAGGAAAGAAAGGAAGGAAAGAAGGGAGAGAGAGAGAGAGAGAGAGAAAGAGAGAGAAAAATAAAGGAAGGAAGAAAAGAAAAGAAAAAAGAAAAGAAAACCTAATTTTACCAGCATTTAGCTGGTAAAAACTTAAAACAGAAATGTCATACATTTCTAGTGTGAATGTAAAAAGAGATAGCCATTTTGAATGAGTTTTGTCTGGTCCTTACAATAAACGTATAATCTATCTACTTACTCCACTCCTAGGTATTTATCTGAGAGAAACTAAACGCTATGCCCAAACAAATTCTGTACGTGAATATGTAGTGCGTTTGTTGATAGTCTCTACAAAATGAAAACAACCTGAAAGTCCTTTAACTGGAGAGTGCATGAAGTGTGACATAATTATACAATGGATGTCACCCATCAATAATTGGGAACAAATTATTGGTGATGTACCTAACAGGAATGAATTTTAGATGCATTTTTTCTAACAGGAATGAATTTTAGATGCATTTTTTTCTAACTGAAAGAAGATAGACTCAAAAGGATATCCATGATTCCCTTGGTTTATCATTGTGGAAAGGCAAATGGCAATGGAAAATAGATCAGAAGTTGTCATGGCTGAATGGGGTTGAGTAAAGGGGCAGCAGAGTGGAACTGGGGATGGGGTGGGCTGGAGCACTCCTTCCTAATTCATTGTGGTACTGGCATTTACATGACTGTGATTTGGAAATGCGTAGGCTACACACCATGAATAATTAAATTTATTAAATGTCAATTAAAATAAATAAGTAAAATCTTCTTTTGCTTTCATGACAGTATTTATTTTCCTTTTTTTAATGATTTCTTTTCCTCCACTCAAAGAGAAAATGAGGATTTAAAGCTCAATTAAGGTGTCATTATTATAATTATTTTTCTATTTGTTGTTAGTAGTAGTGTGCCCTCTACTCCAAAGTGATTTCATCCATTCCTGTGATAGGTATCTCTAATACAGACTCTTCATATTAGAGCTTCAGACTTCATGATCCAATTGGATGTCTATCAAACATTTCCAACTCAACATGTCTCATCAGAATTTTGGATTATCCCATCAGCCATGCTTCTGTCCCAATCTTTGTTGTCAATAGATGATAGCCATAATCTACTGACTTATCCAGAATGGAAAAACTGGGAGTCATACCTGAAGCCTTCTTTTTCCTCATTTCCCATATCCAATCCTACCTCCTAAATTTATAGTAAGCCTTACTCTAGTTAAGGGGTTCTCAACCTTCCTAATGCTGTGATCCTTTAATACAGTTCCTCATGTTGTGGTGACCCCCAACCATAAAATTATTTTCATTGTTACTTCATAACTGTAATTTTGCTAATGTTATGAATTGTAATGTAAATATGTGTGTTTTCCAATGATTTTAGGCAACCCCTGCAAAAGGGTTGTTTGTCCCCCAAAAGGGGTTGTGACCCACAGGTTGAGAACTGCTGCTCTAGTTTAAGCAATTACAATCAAGTTCCAACTCTGGTTATTATTCTATATTCAATCTTCATTGGAACTGTCTGGGATTCCTTCACTTTCTATAAAGCAGCATACTTCTGGAAGCCCTGCACATTGTTTCAGGCATAGTTCTATCACCCCATCTCTCTCAGACTTAGCTTGATCTTATTCAGTTCTTAGGTGCCAATGTAAATTTTGATTTCTCAAGAGGACCTCTGTTAATATTCCAAAGTAGGTTAGGTGTCCCTAAACAAGTTAGGGTACTCCTGCTATTGAATTCCATGCTACTTTCATGATCACACCGAATTATGGCTAGTTCCTTCATATTTTTCTCTTTGATAAAATCAAACCTTCGGATCAACTATTTTGCTGTGAGATTGTGTCTCCTAGTAACATCAGAAGGTACACCCAAAAAGTCTCACCAAAATGACCACCCAAACATAAGCTGAACAAAGGTGACACCAATAAACATGATAAACTGGACTGAGGGAAGCTCTGAAAGCCTCAACCCTATATAAATAGGCACCTGAGGAAAGCTGGGAATTGGAGAGGGGTTCTTCTCCAGGGAAGACCATGTCAATTAGTTGCCCACTGCCAAACAGTCTACCCTGAAAACATGGATGCAATAAACATTATATGGAGTCAACAAACTATACTTAGGAATATATGTATATAGAAATATATATGCATGCAATAACAGTGAAAAATAGGCCATCAATTTGAGGGAGAGAAGGTGGGGATACATGGGAAGGGTTGAAGGGATTAAAGGAAAGGATATTGTGATTAAATTATGATCTCAAAAATAAAACAATTCACCCTTCATGTCTATGTTGCATAATCTCTATTCTCAGTGCATCAGATAATCAATATACGCCGAAGAAAAAGCTAAGTGGAGCAGGAAGCTCATGCTATAGATTCAGGTATGTCTGGAGGCACCAGCTCTCATATTGGCCCCTTTAAAGGCATGTAAGCCCTTCCTCTGGTTTTTGCTTTCAGCTTAAAAAAATAACAATGAAAAGTAAACAAACAAAAAAGCCTACCATCATTAGAAGGCTCATCTAACATAGACTATCTCCAGTCTAAGGTAGAGAAGGCTAAAGTGTCTGAGGTGATAGATGGCTGCCACAGGTTGAAGAGAAGTATACTGTGGTGATTATATTGTGTCCCCCAATATATTGTGCACCCTAATAAACTTATCTGGGGTCAGAGAAGAGAACAACCACTAGATAGACATAGAGACCAGAAAGTGGTGGCACACACACCTTTAATCCCAGCACTAGGAAAGAAGTGCTGTCTGGGCAGAGAAAGGTATACACACCTTTAATCCCAGGAAGCGATGGCAGGAAGCAGAAAGGTATATAAAGTGTGAGGCCTAGGAACTAGAGACTTTTAGACTTTTCAGGCTTTTAAGCTTTGAGGCTTTTGAGCAGCAGTTGAGCTGAGATTCATTCGGATGAGGACTCAGAAGCCTGCAGTCTGAGGAAACAAGATCAGCTGAGGAGTTGGCAAGGTGAGGTTGGCTGTGGCGTGTTCTCTTTCTCTGACCTTTCAGAATTTACCCCCGAATCTGGCACTGAGTTTTTATTAATAAGACCTTTTAAGATTCGTCTTACAGTATGCAATCAGTGATGATGTCTGAGCGGGATCAATATGACTCCAAAGTTCCTCCCAAAGTACTTAGAGAAAATATAAAGGACGGAACATGGATTTTGTGGGTAGATGTGTAGTCCTAACTGTCAGGTCAGTGTCCTCTTCTCATTCTGTGAGAGAAGAGCCAGTTTAGTTTCTAGGTTGGGATATCAGAGTTTACCTAAAGACATGAAGAAGCATCCCTGTTACATTTGCAGCTTTCCAATGTGTGAGTGACAGAACTGGAATAATTAGACAAGAAAGTTAAAAGAAACACAAAATATATAAAATCTAGATTTTGCTTTCTTGTCATTGTCCTGGAATTGTTATGAGATGCTAGATAGGCAGAGAAGACAGTTATAATAATATAAATCTTGTAAAATTCAAAGTGAGGGAAAATGTCATGGTGATTAGTCCATTCCTCCAAAAACGGTTACGTTAAGTGATCTTACCATTTTTTCTTCTAAAGTATCAAATTCCTCTGTTACTATTTAGTGATATCTTGCATCGTCCTGTTTGTGGTCATTAGGATCATCTTGTGAATTATAGAGGGTTTCCTAAGACATGCATCAGTGAAACTCCTCCCATATGTGATCATGCCGAAATCCTTTCCATCCCCTTATGTGCAGAAACTGGCTGTGAAGGTGAGTAAGGCTGCAAATGCCTGAACTACACAAAAAGCTTGGACCCACAAACTAAGTTCACAAAATATATACCAATTAATTATTGGATTAAAAATGTGAGAGGAGCGGGAGAGACGACTCAGCAGTTAAGAGCATTTGCTGCCCTTGCAGAGGACTGGGGTTCGGTTCCCAGCACCCACATGGAGGCTCACAACCACAACCTTCTGTAACTTAACTTCTGGGGAGTCTGACCTGCTCGTCAGACCTCTTGGGGCACCAGACATTCATTTGGTGCATATATACATGCGTGCAGGCAAACATTCATATTTAATAATAAAGTAAATAATTTAAAAAACTGTTCAAAGTAGGGAAATGTCTCAAAGCTCAATTCAATAATTATGACAGAGTAGAAGTCCACAGCTGGAAGGAAGACATGGAGAAGAAAATGTCTCTCTCTAACACTCTTAGGTTCTCCATTCCATTTATTGATGACTCAAGTCTTATGCTGTTTTCCCAACATATGTGCTTGGAAATCAACAGCTGCTACTTTATAATTGCCCAACAACTATTTCAGAATGCAATTCATCTAAGCTTAATCAATGGAACCACAACACAGCTCATAGCTCATGCCCCTTATCCCTACTCAGTCCTAGGGCTGGATACAGGACCCAGGCCAGCACAAACGTGCAGAGCAGTAGATTCAGAGGTAAGCAGATTACACAAACTGCACCAATACTTGGCAAACCTGGGATTTTTTGACGGAATTATCAGAAAAAAAGTGCTCTTGGTTTTCTGTTGGAATCATTAAGGGAAGAGACTGAGGTAGTCTCGGTCATCCTATGAGAAGAGGCTATATAATAATGAAGGAAAGATGAAGGGAACCAGAGGATAAATCCCAATGCCTTAGTGGTAGTTCACTTCTATTACCTGATCAGTGTTTTCTGGTCTTTGGACACCCTGTTCAATCATACCTTTCATCATTTTGTCACTGATTGATTCATTTAGCAAATGCTTGGATAACTAACCTATATCCAGGGATCTACCTAGTTAAGAGAATCTACTGCGGTAAGAGAAAGGTTCCCAGAATTATCATTTAAAAGACGAGAACTTGGGGAGTGGAGAAATGACTCGGTGGTTAAGAGCACTTGCTGCTCCTGCAGAAGAAGACATTGCAAGACATTAGTTCCTTGTTGACCTGGTGGTGTGCAACCTTTGGTTACTTTATCTCCAGGTGATCCATTGCCCTCTTCTGGTCCCCGTGGGTACTACATGAATATGGTGCACTTCCAAGTACGTGTGTGTGTGTGTGTGTGTGTGTGTGTGTGTATATGGAGATCTTGGGCCACCAAGATGGTTTACTGCACATTTCTGGTGAAGTAAGTTGGATTGCCAGAACCTTTGAAAGGGAGAAAGAAAGACCTGACTCTACAAAGTTGTCTTCTGACCTCCACATGTGTGCTCTTTGAAGAATAGGGATACTGATATCCAGCTTTGCCCTGGAAAAGAACAACTTTTATATTAGGCCATCCCCCAAACCATGAATAAAATTTTTCGGGATACATATAAATGGTGTCTGAGTACATATGTGCATGTGTGCGCATGTATATGTGTGCGCACACACACACGAGGGGCGTCAGGAGGGAAAGAGAGAGGGAGAAATAGAATAAATAAATGTTATAGTTCTTTAAGACTAAGCAGAGATCTTGGGATAATATCACAGCTTCATAGGAAGAATGAAAATGTAACAGTGGAAAACGATAGCAAAGTCTTTGTAAGAACCTAATTTGAAAATCCATTTAGAAACTCAATGATAGTAGGAGGGAATGAGGAAACACATCTTGTTTACAAGTTCTAATAAGATTTTCCTTAGTCTATTATTATAGACCATTTACTTTTATTTATTTTCCTTGTTATGAGAAATCACAGAACCCACTCAAATGCATCTACAGTTTTTTTTTTTTTTGGTCTATGACATTTGGAAATTGATTATCATTGTAATCCATCTCCTTTGGGTTTCAGTACTTCGGTGTCATGTTTAATGAAAAGCTACTTTAGAGTAACGTCTGTGATAGCCTTGTGGCAAGCCTTCCAAACTCCAATGAGACTGAAAAGAAGCAGGGTTTTGGTCTCCCTTGCTTTTTTGACTGCTTAGGGTTTTTGAGCTACTTTTGCCGTGAAAAGACTATGAATAGAATTACTTTAAGGCCTTAAGTGCTTAAGCCTAACAGAGCCTCACAGAACAAAAGTTATCCTTGAACACTGACGTTGAAGTGATATTGAAGAGGAGTAGAAAAACAGGGAGTTTCAGAATGTTGTATTGGAAGAAAACAATAAGAGGGATTCAATTTGCAAGAAGCCCCCTTTTTAAGCTCCTGGGGAAATCTTAGTGTTAAACTACATGAATAGCTACCTCCCATGCGATAAGTACACACAATTGAGGTAGTGGCATTTAGATACTAAAGAACCACCTGCAATGCATTCACCTACCTGAGAGAATACAAGCAAAGAGTCAACAGGAACCATTGATTTCCACTCCAATGGCTGTCAGTCTGATTCTGGGATATTTTTATCTTTTCTTTTTGCAGTATCAGGGATTGGACCCAGGGTTCTGTGCATGCTAGGCAAATTCTTTACCAGGGACCTACACCCACAACCCATCTATCACTTCTTTTATGTCTTGGAGAGATAGAAATTTTCATGTTGTCTGTGGTCGTCTGGAATGTTCCATTGGCATTAACTTCGTTCCCCCCATTTCTAGCTTAAAGTCTCCAGATCCCCATTTGCAACACAGCAACTTTTGAGCATCTAGTGCACAGGAAGTGGAATGGGGTGACAGTTCAGAACATCTACTTGCTCAGAAGCTTCGGGATTAGAGGCTAGCAAAGAAAAGCACCTGCCATGGAAACGGTGGAGTTTTTCCACTATCCCATTAAACTTCCAGCCCCAAGGATCGCTTTAGGCAATGGTGGTGGATTCAGAGTAGGCAAATTCATCATCCACTCATTCGTGCTCCATCCATCAGTTCTAAACTGTAGTCTGGGTCATTTGACCTTGGGATGCCAAGGTGAGTCAGGCCACCACTTATTTGTTCACAGGGCGCTGAGCTAGAGGGTAGAAAGGACTTCTTGCTTTTTCCTAGCTTCTCTACCAGTCATCCTCTCAAAGGGCTAGATTTCACCATGATGGAAAGAAAAGACCCACTTTTTTCAAGAAGAGCTTTAATGTGTTTACAAGCAATCTGCTGCTATAAGTGTCACTGGTGGCTGAGTTTTAAGGAGAGAAAAAAATTGAAGTTGCGTTGATGGCGGTAATTTTATTTACTTTCTCCCTCTTGTTCGCCTTTAAAACATGAATCAAATACAATCTCTAAGTACAGGAAAATTGTAATAATGCTGTTGAGAGCAAATTTTACCGCTCTGGTAACTGTAAAAACACATTGATAATAGATTTTTAAAACAATTTTAGGGGTATATTGGGATTGTATTTTAGTGTTATGACTAAAACTTAGGGGAAAAGTTAATAAAAATGTAGTTGTCAGCAGTTTTGTACATAAAGATACAAGGTCTAATGAACAGATCAAAGGATTCTGACTTTAGCTGACGGTCATACACTAAGTTTTAGGAATGGCTGGGTGCTTGAGAAAAGGACAGAGACACAGCGATAATCTTTGACAGTCACAGGACACGGGAAGACTCATGTCAAAGAAAAGCCATGGGGAGCAAAGGACCAGGATTAAGAGCAGGCAAAATTTGAGTCTGCAGGATTTCTCCAGTCACAGAAGAGGCAGGAAGAGCTGGTCACTGGGTTCTTAATGTCTGTCATATGGCGCCTCAAATAGCACTACCCAAAGAAATGGCTAGCAAGTGGTTTGTTTATATTGGTTTTTAAAGACAGAATTCCACTACTTCCTGTGCTCCCCATATCCCTGTGTGATTTCTCACCACACAATCACAATCTGAAAACCAGCTTGTGTTCAGTTTGTACACACACACACACACACACACACACACACACACACACACACACTTTCATGCAGTTCTAGTTAATCGTGGGGATTAGTCTATAGCATATATCCCAGTTGACTGGCTCCTTTTCCCCTCATTCTTCAGCTCCTTCTCTTTGGTCTATCGAGCTCTTAGGAACTCTAAACTCTGTATGTCTGTTTTATTTCAGCTCTTTCTCTGAGCTCCTCTCTTGCTGAGTCAGCTCCTTCAATGTTCTAGCAGATGAACCAACATTCCATCTTAGAAGATGTATCTTCCTTAGAAGGATATTGTTGCAGATATCAAAATTAAGCTAGATATGGTGGTATCTCAGCACTTCAGGGGCTAAGACAAGTAAGCCTGGGTTACAATATCAAGATCATGTCTCAGAAAAAATACCACAAAAACAAAATGAAAATAAAATACATGTGTATACAGTCAGGGAAACTAAGATTCACAGAGGAAGTGAGAGTTGTGGTTAGGACAGGTCTGTCTGAATCTAAAGCCTTCCATTTGACAGAAACATCTCCTCCTGGCTTATAGGGAGGTGGAAATCCAGGCTATTGTGCTCAGCATTTTCTCTTCTATATAACACCTGAGTATTGACTTGCTGTTTCCTCAGTTGTCTGCTCAGTTGCTTCTAACAAATCTAAATGAAGGCTACAAAAAGCACATCCTCAAAGAAACCTATGGGTAAACCTCATGCCCTGAGAGTCAGTTCATCTCACTGCCCTGCCATTTTCTGGGACACTACTCTGCAGTCAGGGCTTTTCACTTCTCAGGAGATATGTAGCTATCTGAACATATTTTTGGTTGGTACTAGTAGAGGAATGTGACTGATATGGAATGAATAGAAGTAAGGTAAGCATTCTGTCTCCTACAATGCACAGGACAGCTCCCTGAAACAAGAAATAATAGGAACCAAAATTTTTCTAGTGCCAAGATTGGGTCAGTTTATTGATATATTGAATGCTAAGATTCTGGTTCAATAGATTTAGTCCTGTGAATTTATTTATTTAATGTGTATAGTGTTTTGCCTGCATGTGTGCTTTGTATCCCTTGCATGCCTGGTGCCCTCAGATGCCAGAAGAAGGATCCCCTGGAACTGGAGTTACAGACAGTTGTGAGCTGCAATGTGGGTGCTGGGAATTGAACTAGGGACCTCTGTAAGAACAGCCGGTGCTCTTTAACCACTGAACCATCTCTCCAGCTCTAAGTCTTGTGTATTCTAATTTCTCATTTCTCCTCTGCCTTTGTAATTATCTGAAGGCTAAAATGCTGACATCAATATTTAAATGTTTGGCTTGGATATATTAAAATGTCACAGTTCAATTGGGGCAATTTAGCTTTTTCTTTGGTTTGAAAGTTCATGTTCCTCCAAAATTCATGTTGAAAGCTAATCTCCAATGTAGCAGCACTGTAAGATAAGGGCCTTTAGGGGGTGACTTGGCTCCATCTTTCTGGTTATCATTAGTGCCCTTATAAAAGGTTTGAAGGTGTTTATCCTTTTTCTTTCAGTAATCTACCACATAAGCACATGCTATCTATCCCCTTCCCTTCTACCAAGCAAGGATGCAGCAAGAAGGAGCTATCTTAGGAGTGGTCAGCAAGCTCTTGAGGGATACCAAACCTCTCAGCATCTTCTTTCTGGAATTCCATCTTTCTCAACTGTGGCAGATATTTTTGTTTGTAAATTACCCACTGTGCCATACACTGATAGAGCAGTAATAACAGTGGTATGTACTCCACAGGAAGCAACATATTTCAGCTAAGGGATCCTAGTATGGCAGTGAGAGGATTGAATCTTGGGCTCCATGAATACTAAGCAATTCCTCTACAAGTGAGCTACATCCCAAGGCTCGACATACGAGAGTTAACGTGATTTAAAGAGCTGAAACTAGAATCCAGGTATATACACTCCTTTCTATTGCAATACATCAATCCACATCTTGTTTGCCTGTCAGTTACAAGTTGACAGACATGAATGTTAATCATGTAGTTAATTCATGTCAGAGTCCAATCAAAGGATTCAGACAATCACCTGAGTAATAAGGACAGAAACAGCATCTGAGCTGGGTTAGGTGGATTATCCAATTGATTCACTCCAATCTCAGACAACATGCCGGCTTGAGAAATTCCTGTAGACATGGTTTGCAGATGTCTGCAGGGAAGCTCTGCAAAAATCTGTGGCAGCCAAGTATCTATACTATTTCTACTGATGTAAGAGACTTCTTTCTATAAAGCTCAACAAGGGAATGGTGCCATATCAGGGATCAGCGAGGCTTCTAAGTATAGCCCTGCTTGCTTGGAACTTTAGTGGTGAGACTATCTGGCAGTTCTAAGTTATTTTTTGATGATAGATCCATTAGAGAAAGAAAAGATACTCCAGTTTTATGCCTCCAAATATTTGCTAAGTATTTATTAGTGTGTGTCAGACCCTGTGATCAGAATGGTTTATATTGGGAGTAATGGGGATATAAACAAAACATAATCCCTGGGCTCCAGGAGCTTGCACAAGTCAGTGGGAGGTTGCTGGGGGTTTGAAGTAAAAAGTGCTAAGGATGCATCTTATTCCTCCCATATCTCCCAGCTATTACCACATCTCCTGGGAACCGTCTTTACTGAGATTCCCTCAAATGTTATGTGTTCTGTGGGGCGGCTACCCACCAACCCTACAGTTCCCCAGAGTTTTCTTGGGTGAGAGTAGCAGGAAATATTAGATAGAAGGATTTTAGATTGTGGAGAAAAGATAGAAATACAGGATAGCCTCAAGAGGGCCCGGAACCTATTTCTCCGGCCCCAAATGTCTCTGCCCCAGAGTATTTATAGAAAAGCTAAGGGGTAGAGCGAAAGACCACCCCCCAGCACAGTCACACGCAGACCATCTCAGACACCTGCACTCAGGTCCGTGGTCCAATCATCCGCTCTATGTAGACCTGCTGGGTAAAGCCACAAGGAACCTGAAAATGGGCTCCCACAGTGTTCCTCCACTGTGCTCACATGACCTGATTGACATGCTCCTGGCACAGCATGATCACAGTATTTAGTCTCCATCACAAGAAAACACTTATTTTTTAAGGAGGAGAAATGTCTTCTTGCTGTGTTCTCAAAGTCTATTGCAATGCCTGGAACCTACAGAGTGCTCATTATGTAATTTGCTTAGTTTTTCAATGAGTAAATACATGTAGCATGGAGAACAAAGGAAAGGCAAATTGTCTCTAACTGAGGGTTCTGTGAAAGCTTCCATCAAGGATATAGCACGTATTGAATCTTAGCTAGGCACGGTGGTGCATACTTAAAGTTTCAGCATTCAGAAGGCAGAGGCAGGAGGATTACAACTTCAATGTCAGCCTGGCTTATATGGAGATCATAGCTGAAAGAATGCAGTACTGAAAGCACATATTGCGTCTTAAATAGATCTGAGTTGACATCAGCAATAGCAAAATGACCAGAAAACCTATGTCAGAATGTGCTCTCAAAATAATGCTTTCAGGCTAGAGGTACAGCTAACTGGTAAAGCACTTGATTAGCATGTATGGGACCCTGGGTTTCATTACCATGACCGCAAACAAAAAATACATTAAAAACTATACTTTCCAAGAGTGACTGCTTCTGTCATGGAGTAGTTAGTATTAAGCTTGTTGTCCCGCCATACACATTTAGAAACTAGGGCAAAGTATGTCTGTAAAAATATTTTTGAGAGCCGGGCGGTGGTGGCGCACGCCTTTAATCCCAGCACTCGGGAGGCAGAGGCAGGCGGATCGCTGTGAGTTCGAGGCCAGCCTGGGCTACCNCGCTGTGAGTTCGAGGCCAGCCTGGGCTACCGAGTAAGTTCCAGGAAAGGAGCAAAGCTACACAGAGAAACCCTGTCTCGAAAAACCAAAAAAAAAAATCTATTTTTGAAGCACAGATTTTTGGTGCATGAGAAACAAGAGCAATGAAAGCGGGTCCTGTCTGGGGTGGCAGTGGACACCTTTGGTCCTAACACTTAGGAAGAAGAAGAAGCAAAAAGATCTTTGTGAGTCTAAGTCCAGATTGGTTCATATAGCAGGTTCTAGGCTAGCCAGGATTACATAGTAAAACTGTGTTATTGAAAGAAAGAGAAAAATGGACCTTACTTTCTTTCTCGTGTGTAAAGAGAAAGAACTCTTTTAAACAAATCACAGTAGACATAATGAATTTAGAAAACAATGCTCAGGAGGCTAAGCTGAGTGGAATCTATTGTGTATAGCATAGAAAAAGAGAAAAAAGTGTAAGGAAAGGTATTTAGGGCAAGTAAGATGGTTCAGAGGGTGTATTAGTCAGGGTTCTCTGGAGTCACAGAACTTACAGAATAAATCTCTCTCTCTCTCTCTCTGGAGTCACAGAACTTATAGAATAAATCTGTGTGTTTGTGTGTGTGTGTGTATGTATGTATGTGCATGTGTGTGTGTGTGTTTATTGGAATGACTTACAGGCTACAGTCCCATAATGGCTAGTTGTGGAAGGAAAGCCCAAGAATCTAGTAGCTGCTCAGTCCCACGAGGCTGAGTGTCTCATCAGCTGGTCTTCTGTATGTGCTGGAATCCTGAAGAAGTAGGCTCCAGTGCCAGTGAAGAAATGGATGTGCTAACAAGGTGAGGGCAAGCAGGCAAAGAACAAAGGAATGAACACTTCCTCCTTCTATGTCCTTATATAAGTTTCCAGCAGAAGGTGTGGCCCAGATTAAAGGTGTGTCTTCTAGCCTCAATATCCGGATTAAAGACATGTTGTCTTCCTGCGTCAAGATTTGGATCACAAGTGTGCTGTCCATTTTTTGATTGTAGTTCATTCTAGATATATTCAAGCTGACAACCAATAATAGCCATCACAGAGGGCAAAGGTACTTGATATCAGGCCCGACAAGCTGAGGTTTATCCCTGAGAGTCAAATGGTAGATGGACAGAACTGACTCCTGAAAGTTTTCTTCTGACCTACACACACACACACACACACACACACACCATGGCATACCCACATGTATACACACACACACACACACACACACACACCATGGCATACCCACATGTATGAATATACACACAAGAAATAAATGAAAAATATATTTTAAAATGCATGTAGGGACATCTTACTGTATACATGTATATGAGGAAAGTCTATGTAGTCAGATAAAGGAAACTACAAGAGTGCTGTAAGCAGAAAATTCTACACAGGTCACAGAGAGATAAAAGAATTGCATCCACACAGAGGAGACAGAATTTGTTGAAGGTGCAGACAATTTATCAGACAGCTAAGAAGGAGGACAGTATTGTGGCAGAAGCAGCCCCAGGTAAATTCTATAATAGGCCTGCTTTAACAAAACATAAAAGCAAAACAATGCATTGTAATGAGCAGCTAGCTTATAACTCCTACCTGTTAAAGCCTAACGTTGTGGAAGGAGGATAACAGAGGTCCAGGCACTCGACAGCATATGAACTAGTTTAAAATTATTAAACATGGAAAGTAACAGGAAAATGGGTCTCACAACTAGGAGAAAAGTCAGTCAATGAAAACAGAACAAGAAATGACAGAGTAGATGCATTAACACACAATGATTTGGTACTTTAAACGTGATCAGAAAAATATATGAACATAATAAAGGGAGAAATGGAAAACAAATACAGAAACACAACTTCAAGATTTGAAAACTAGGGTCTGGGGAGATGGATTAACACTGGCTGCTTTTTCAGAGGATCTGGGTTCAGTTCCCAGTGCTCACATGTCGGCTCATAACCACAGTGATTCTAGTTCCAGGGAATCTGAAGCCCTCTTTTGACCTCAGAAGGCACTGCACGCACATGGTACACTTTTGCCTGCAATTTTAAACAACCTGAAAAATATAAACTCTAATATGAAAAGTAATGCAAACTGGAAACATAATGTTCAGAGGCTTGTACTCTGACAGCAAACCAGGCATTTCAGAAGAAAAGCTTCAGTGTTTTGACAACATAGCATGGGTATCCATGATGATATAAAAGAACAAAAATGCCAACAAAACAAAGACTATAGATCCATAATGACAATATCAAGGATTCTAACTCATGTAATTGAAAGTCCCAAGAAGAAGAAGAAGCAAGAAAAGTTGGAAAATGCATTCAAAGAAATGACAACCAATTTTTTTATAAATTTGATGAAAATTATATACCCACATTTCCAAGAATCTCAGTGAACCAACATAGGGCAAACATTATGTAACCAGTTCAAAGATATACCATATCAAAATTACTGAAAATCCATGAGTAATGTGTTTCAAGGAAAGTTAACCACAGACCAACACACAGAGAAAGTCTTTATTGCTGGCTAGGCACCACACAGGGAACTTGCTCAAATCATGCAGCCCTGAGCCTTACAACCCTTTGTCTTTTATGCACAAAAACCACATCCTGGTTGTCACACTTCAGTTACCAAGAAGCAGAACTACAAAAGCCAAAAGACAAAGTTAGTTTAGGGGCTTTCCTGGAACTTCATCTAAAGTCCCTTTAGAGTCCACATGGATGGCATTTTCTTTGCAATATTAAATCCTTAGTAACAAGTCTTTAATGCAGCATTATATAGAATCTGAATCTTCATTAGAAACCAAATGAAAACTAAACTTGCAACAACCCCTGCCACCAGAAAAACTCCCAATATTTATGTTCCCAGTTTAGATCTCTCCTCTTAATTTCTGGTTCACCTCCCCAATATTTCTATTTGATCTTCAAACTTAAAATGTACCAAACCCAGCTTTATATTGTAACAATTTCACTGTCGAACAAGACACACCATACAGTTTCCTTCTAATGTGATAAAAAAATATTCTAATTTGTCTGTGGTGATGATTACAAAACTCTAGGCATATGTTACAAATGAATTTCCTAGCACTTGGGAGGAGGTAGAAGAAAGATCAGGAGTTGAAGGCCAGCCTCAACAATATAGCAAGTTTAAAACCAGCCTGAGCTACTCCCATAGACCTTGTCCCTGAAAAACAAAAAGGAAAACTAAGAGCCATTACGCTGTACATTTAAGAGATGAGCTTTGTGGGACATGCTCAGATTTTTCACTTGGGATGCTTAAAGGTTTATCCATGTTGGAGCATGTATCAATATTGCATTTCTTTCTCCAGCTTTATAATATTTAGTTCTATATGTACATCATATTTCTTTTGTCCCTTCAGAAGGTACTGGACATTTTGGTTATTTCTAACTTTGGGCTATATGAATAATAATATTTAGGGAAGAGAAAAGGCAGGGCCCCCTCTAGGTTACTTTCTGGCTGTACTTAGCCTTGAAATAATCCATTCTGTAAAGCAACTGCCTTAACCTGAGCTATTCTGTTTTGAGTGTAAGTGACAAGGAAAAATCATGCTACATCTTGTGTATACAAGTAAACAACTGCCACCTGCCAGCACTCCAGTAAATGGCAATACTTGTCTACAATATTCTAAATCCCATCAGAAACACCAGACACAAGAGTTTATCAATAACACTAGATATTGTTCCTTATCTGGGACAATAAAGGAACAAACTGACCCATTACTTGACATGAGCTTTATCCAAGAAAATTGCCCCAGTGAAGGACTTCTGCCTCTGTTCCTAGATTCCAGCTTGAGTACAGTTTTTTTTCTGCCTGTGATACTCAGTTAGTCCACTTCAAACTGACACTCTGGATAGCCTGCCATTAAGGAAAGCCATAATAGTTTTTCCAATCTACATTGAACAGCTTGTGTGTCTGAACAGCTGTAAGCTTACAGGTCACAAGGCTTCTTAAATGATCTACTACAGACTTTTTCTCACATCTGGATCAGATCTCTGCTCCCAAGCCTCTCTGAAGTCGGCAGCTTTTTCACAGTTTTCTTGGGCATTCTGCACACACAGACACACACACACACACACACACACACACACACGCATGCACACACACATGCATGCACATGCACACGCGCACTATACACACACAATTCTGAAGGGTAGTCCAATGGCTAAGATTGGAATGAAGGAACCTGATTGTCAATGGTTACGTACTAAGAGAAATCAGGATTGCTTAACAAATCGCTGCTGATGAGACTTGCTTCTTGTTATTCAGTAAATTCTACCTTGTAGAGAGATGTATGCATTCATCTATGTTTCTGACATTGCATGTTCAGGACACAATAAAGTCCAGACTTCCTACTCTGGCCTCCAAGGTGCTATTCTAGTTACTGCTTAGTTCTCCTTAGGCTGCTTGGTCATCTTTGCTCATAGTCCTACAGTCACATTGACTTTTTTTTGTTTTTCAAACATACTTATGTTTACCTCAGGACTCCACATTTGTTACTTCCTTTCTCCAGGATGCATTTCCTCAAATGTCCCTTTAACCAGTGTGTATGTGTGTGTGTGTGTGTGTGTGTGTGTGTGTATGTGTGTGTGTGTATGTGTGTGTTTCAAAACAAAAATAATATGGCTTTCCTTAATATCAGTATTTATTGAATAATAATACACTTACAAAATATGGCAGTCTCAATGACAGCAATTCTCTATTCCAATATTAAATTACAAATATTAACTCTCAGACCCTACATTACACATCACATAGTAAGTTTATCTATCTGCCTGCCTGCCTGTCTGTTGCCTCAAAGAGGCCTGAGAAGTCAAAGCCAGAGAACCTGAGAGGGACATAAGAGCCTCTCTTTTGATAAGATGCAGGGACAAAGCTGATGAAGCAGCAGCAGCTGTGTCACAGTTTTTGTAACAAAACTTCAGAGTCCAGCTGCAGAGGTGAAAGGGCAGGCAGGACCAGGTCCAGACAAAGGCATGGGCAGACGGGTGGTCAGCAGCTCCAGAAGAGTGAACACATGAACTGGCAGACCATAGTTGATTAGGCCACATCAGTTTGGTAACCAAGCTGAACTGAAACCCTGGGGAACAGTCTAGCATTCTCTGTCAGTCGTTAATACACACACACGCACACGCGCACACGCACACGCACATGCATACACACACATACACACGCACACACACACAGCGGGGGTTAGATGACAGGCTGATGGGAGCTGTTGCTATCATAGTATTAGAGGTCCACCTCTTTATAGTGTCCAGGTGAGGGGGTTATGCCTTTTCCTTGGTCTGATGTATCCAATAAGTTCTTGGGCCTAGTTTTCCTGACAAAACCTTGATACTCCCATTTGCTCCTACAGCCTCAATGTGCCCTGATATATTTATAGTCTGCCATCATTTCTACTCCCAGGCATAAGTCAATTATCACTCTGTGCTGTGTGCATGATACCAGACAGATGAGGCTGTGTGGGAGGATGAAAGTCATCCTGGGCTACATAGCAAGAGCTTACCCATTGTGATTAAAAACTCCCTCCCCCTGAAAATAAGAAGAGGAAATGAAGAGACATAAAGAGATGAAGAAGCTTGTGGTGGTTTGAATAAAAAATACCCTCATTGGCTCATATATTTGAATGCTTAGTCATTGGGGAGTGGCAGTACTTAGAAGGATTAGGAGGTGTGGCCTTGTTGGAGGAATTGTGTCACTGGGCCCAAGCAAAGCCTGTGTCTCTCTTCCTTCTGCCTGTGTATCTGGATGTAGAATTCTTGGCTACTTCTACAGCACCATGTCTGCCTGCATGCTGCCATGCAACCCGCCATGATGATAATGAATTAAACCTCTCAAACTATAAGCCAGCTCCAATTAAATGCTTTCATTTATAAGAGTTGCCATGGTCATGGCAGCTCTTCAAAGCAATAGAATAGTGACTAAGACAACCCTGTCCCACCACTTCCATTATGACTATCTGTTTTCCATTATACTTAGTCTCCTAGATGACAAGGCCCATATGTACAGTAATGAGAACATTAGTAGTTCAACAAGTGTGGACAGAGAATAAATAAATAAATAAATGAATATTTCCCACTCTCTTTGAAGTCTTTTTTTTTTCTTTTGGTTTTCAAGACAGGGTTTCTCTGTGTAGTCCTGGCAGTCCTGGAACTAGCTCTGNAGAACACCGACCGAATCTTTGTTCTTTTTGTTTTTTCAAGACATGGTTTGTGTGTAGTCCTGGCAGTCCTGGAACTAGCTCTGTAGACCAGGCTGGCCTTGAACTCACAGAGATTCACTTGCCTCTGCCTCCCAAGTGCTTGGATTAAAGGCATGTGCCACTACTGCCAAGTTTCCTTTGAAGTCTTGCTGCAAGGAGATTCATGTTTGTGCAGGAGCTCAGAAAATGAGTTGAAAACAGTCAAGTCTTTGAAATTGAAAAATGGTGGTCATTCAGCTTGTGTTTTGAATCCACCCATGCCAACACCTGACATGACTTCTGAAGATCAGTTCTACTCATGTTTTCTTTTTTTCCATTGCCCAGAAATACCCAGTTTCAGTTGCAAATCCTATTCTGATAAATACTACAGGGACTTCATCAAATATCCCTAACTTTTGCATGAGTCCATATTCTGTTGTTGGTCCAGACAAATCAGCCCTTCATGTCCCTCCATGTTAGCTTCCCATTGCTGCTGTATCAAATCGTGATAAACCTGATCACCTAATAGAAATTCATTATCTTCCAGTTCCAGCAGTCAGAATTCCAAAATGGAGCTCAAAAGGTTTTTCAAAATGAGATGCTAGAAGTGCATACAGTTCTATGGAGATTCTATCAGAAAATGTCTTTTCTTATCTTTTTCAGCTTTAGAGGATGCTCAGATTCCTTGACAACTGGCTTCATTCCCCTATTTTCAAGGCAAGCAATGGCAATCACATGTTCACCATATTGTGACATGATATTTTTGTCATGGTACTTTCTTTTATTAGTTTTTAAAGGTTTGTTAGCATTGCATTGGACCTACACTGATAATTCAGACCAAGTTTTTCATTTTAAGTCCTTAATTTAATTGTATGTACAAAGTCCCCTTGGCTATATATTAAAACATGGACATTTTAAGGGGAGGATATTGTTCATGTACCACACCCACACAATATCATTTCATCTTGAAAGCTTGATTTTCCTAACATCCATAATCTCTCCTTTACAGTTTTTAAAAATATCATAGTAGTGAATGCAACTCCATTGAGCATGTGGTGTGTTACACATTAATTCACCCATATCTATTTATGTGCATGTTTATTTCCTCATTCAGTTAGAATGTATCACTTTGCATAGCTACTCTGTCCTAGCTAGGATGCTGGGTGCTGACCTTGTCCTTAGAGAAGCTCACTTACGGAGGAGAATTAATGTAAATAAGGAAACTCAAGAAGACTTTTCTGGTCTAAGTATATCCAAGATACTGTCAGGCTCACAGAAAAGCATTGTGAGTTTCCTTGAGAGAACGGCCTCATGTACAAAGTATGCCCGGAGCCACAATAGCAGGTATTGGCTAAATACGATGTTAGACCAGAGAAGAAATTTCAGATAAAGAGAAGAGGAAATACAGACTTATTTATCTTGTCCTTTTGCTGGTCCGTATGTGCCTTAAGGTCAGAGATTCTGTCTTTTTATTTTCTTCTGTCTATCCTTTGGGAGTTAGCACAGTATAGGAATATACAATACACTGAATAAAAATTAGTGAGTCCCTGCATTCGGAAGATCACAGCAGTTCTTCTGACCATAACAGAGTAAATGACAGCAGATTTGACCTATTACATAAGCAACTGTAAACATGAACAAAATGCATAAAACAACTCTTGTAAAACATTGGTGAACATAACGCAGAGGACTGTGATCCCTTAGAGATAGAAAATAAACAGAGTAGGTCCCATGATGGCTTCAGCCTTCTGACTAGATTACTTTCTAAAGCACTGGTATGGAAAGAGGAAACCCTAGCAGAATATGGTACCCTGCTGAGTGAAGAACACAAAGATCTGGGTTCACTAGGGCTGAGACATACGGAATTCATGGGACAGAGTATCAGCTAAGAGGGAAAAATTTTCAGACATCTGCATGTGGCCTTCTTGAGTCTTTTTATGAATACAAACTAAGCTGCACATGTATATGGTAAAACACCACAGAGCCAGCAAGGAACAATTACTACAGATCCATGACTTGAATTTAGTCCAGAACTGACACTGGACAGAAGATGTTTGTCTATGTTAGGGTTTCTATTGCAGTGAATAGACACTGTGACCATGGCAACTCATATAAAGGAAAACATTTAATTGCAGTGGCTCACTTACAGTTCAGAGGTTTAGTCCATTATCATCATGGTGGGAAGCAAGGCAGTGTGCAGGCAGACATGGTGCTGGAGAAGAAGCTGACAGTTCTTACATCTTGACCTGCAGGCAAGAGGAAGTGGTGTGAGACATTGGGCGTGGCTTAAACAAATATGAGACCTCAAAGCCCGCCTCCACAGTGACACACTTCCTCCAACAAGGTCACACCTACTCTAACAAAGCCACCCCTCCTAACAGTGCCACTCCCAATGAGTTTGTGAGAGAAATTACATTCAAACTACCACAATGTTTGAATTTTAGTCCACAAAAGTCAAGAAGACACAGAGATAGTTAAAACATTCAGTAGAGTACAAAAGTCAAACATCCACGGTCATCTCAATTTTAGCACTAGCCCAAATGTTATGCATAACATACTCACTCAAATGAAACTTCAAAATAAGACCCCAGGGCTGGGATGTAGCTTACTTGAAGAGTGTCTATCTAACATGTGTGAAGTCCTGTGTTCAGTCCCCAGTACCATGAAAAGGAGACTTTAAATGATCAAGACAAGGCTTCAAAAGATGTCTCAGCAGTTAAAAGCATTTATTTCTCTTTCAGAGGACTGGAGTTTGATTCCCAGAATCCATATGGCAGCTCACAACCATCCATAAACCCAGATCTAGGGGATCTAACAGGCACATATATGGTACACATACATGCATGCAGTCAAAATATTCATACATATAAAGTAAAATAGATAAATCTAATTTTTTGAATGATCAAGACAATCCAAGGCAACATGGTTTTCTTTCAGAACAAATGTCAAGACTCCAAACCTGAGTGTAATAATTCTAGGCCACTAACAATATCCCAACTATCTAGCATCCAGAATAAAATTATTGATATGAAAATAGAAGGAGAATGTGATCCAGAGCCAAAAATGATATAATCCATATAAACAGCCTTAGAAATGACTAGGATGGTAGAAATAGAGAATGACTTTTAGACAGTATTGTAAAACCTGAAAGGAAATCATGAACATAAAGATGAGGGTAAAGGAAACTATGAGGAGGCTATGAAACAGAGTGGTATAAGGAAGGGGGCAGAAGAGGACTTCTGGGGTCATCTTGCCCTTCACAAACCCATTGATTCAGTGGTAATTCACAGATAATTTCCTCTCATGAGAAATTCAGAAGGTAAGTGGAGGGAGCCCTGGACCCCAGGTAAATGCAAAATGAGATTCACTAGAGCCCTCACACTGGAATCCCCGTTCTTGGCACCACACTATAGGAGAGGGGAAAGATGCTCACACTTAAGTTTCTTTTGTGAGATGGAATAAGCTCACATGTCCAGCACTCAAACTTTTCTGAGGTGCTTTACCAGTGGATTGTCTTCATTCTTGCTGGTCTTGGAGCTTTGATGGATCCAGCATAATCTAGCAACTTGAAGAGGAATATAGATGATGGCTTGGCTGGCAGGTGCCATATCTCCCTCCCACTGCTCAATACAATGTGGGCAGATGAAAAAAAATGCAATCTCTTATGCCAAGGGGATGGCTTATCAGATAAATACCCATGCCACCAAGGCTTACAACCTGGGTTCCATCCCTGGAGCCTACATGGTAGAAGCCGAGAATTGACCTCTGCAGATCGTCCTCTGACGTGTGTATGTTGTAGCATGTGTATACCTACACCTATATATAAACAGACACATAACAGAAGTAAATTAAAATGTAATAAAAATTTTAAATGCAATCTCTTAGCCCCCACCAGAAGGAAAAGCATTTTATGCATGAACCCTCTGCCTTTGATTCCAGAGATATTCAGAGTACAACTGTCTTTCTAGTCTTGGAATTCTAAAGAGCAACTGTCTTACTAGTCTTGGAATTCTAAAGAGTCTGGACAAGTATAGCCACCCAGCGGAAAACAGAGACAGAAGCCTAGACAGGAAGACATCCGACCCCCATTCACAAAAGCAGGGTCTTTTTTATGGAACCACAGAAGATGCCACAAATAACTAAAACAATCTTGAGCAAAAATATAAAACTAGACACATTGTGTTTCTGAACTCTAACATATGTTAAAAGCTTTAGTTAGTTATTAGCAAAATATTGTGATAGAATAAAGACAGACCAATAGACTAAAGGGACAGAACAAAGAGTCTGAAAACTGACATGTTCCCTCATCCTCAAGAAAAGGGTCGAAAGTACAGAATGAGAAAGAATTATCTCTAAAGAAATTCTATAGAAATTTATGAGAGACAGTGCATTTTTAAATAGGCCTCACTGTGTAGCCCAAGCTGGACTTGAACTTGTAATCCTCCTGCCTTACCTCAGGTGCTGGCATTACAAGTATATGTGATCATGCCTGGCTTTGAAAATACATTGGTTTTTGTTGAAGAAGAAAAAGCCAGAGGGAAATATATTTTGTATGTTTATTTGAGTGTGTGTGTGTGTGTGTGTGTGTGTGTATGTGTGTGTGTGTGTTTCAAATGAAGTGCCACATAGGGTGATAATGCTTTTATCATTACCACAAAGCCATAGACTATATGAACTTTAATGCCAGGCATAGAAAACCTCCCTTGAGTTGTTGATCAGGAGATGGGGAAGATTCCAAGAGAGTCCCCAGAGAATGCATACTATCTGCTTTGCCTTTGGTTGCTTCCAAGAATTTGAAGGTAAGGCCCTATTGATTAAGACAACACATACTTTGGACACAAGACTGGAAGGAATTGGGCAGGAACTAACCTAGCTATCTCTTCCCTAAAGACTAACTAGATCTCATGGTATTGTAACATGGTATACAAGCTGCCAAGAGAGGGAAGCAATCAGTAATACATCACAGCTCACTGGACTGGCAAGGTATCCTCAGTGGTGCAATAGTGGCATTTTTATCTTAAGGGTAACTCTTCACAATCAGAGGAAATCTATGCCTAATAATATAAACCTAGATAACTATATGTGTCTAGAGAATCTATCACTGCCTTTTTGCTAATCCAATATCATTTATAACTGTATTTAAATGCTTATCCTTAAACCCACAAGATAAGTGTAGGTCTCACCAGCCATCAGAGAGGCTTTTTTTCCCCAGAAGATGGGGAGACTGTTAGAGATTCACAGTTTCTCAAAGTGCAGAGAATAGAGTGACCATGCCCAGCTGATACATCTCCAAATACAACCCCTACATCTATGGCTCAGGGATCATCACAGAGGAAGGGTAAAAAGATTATAAAAGCCAGAGGACAAGGACACCTGCTGCTAAATAGTGTCTTCTAGACATGACATGGAACCTGTACCCAATCTCAAAAATACCGCTGCCTAAACAAGACCTGCATAAAATGACAACTACGTGGATGGGGAAATTTTCATAAGTCTCCTCACCTAGATGAAGACTAACAGGCATCCAATGGCTTCTGAGAGAGTGATTATCAGTGTTCTCTAGGGAGGAGCCCCTCTGATAGGTAATCCAATCCAAAGTAGGTAGCCTTTAACACATATAAGCAACACTAAATGAGCTCAATAGGCTATATATGAATATACATGTAATGACAATTAAATTTAAAGAAGATGTCATGCTGTGGAATAACCCTTCTGTACACTGTGAAAATGTGTTGCTTTCATTGTTAATAAAAAGCTGATTGGCTGATACTGAGGCAGGCTTTTCAGGGCAGAGAGAATGCTGGGAAGAAGGAGGGTGGATTCTGAAAGGTCACCAGGAGATGCATAGGGAGCAAGACATGCTGGATGACAAGTAAAGTCACAAGCCATGTGGCAATACGTAGATCAATAGAAATATGGCTTAATTTAAAATGTAAGAGCGAGTAACAAGGCTGAGCTATCGGCTGAGCATTTATAATTAATAGTCTCTGCATGGCTATCTGGGAAGTGTTTGATGGAACAGAGCTGATTACAGGCAGGCAAGACAGAAAACCTCTGTCTACAAAGTCATAAACTTAAGAAGGAGTGGGGCATATGGAAGGAGTTGGAAGGGGAGTGGGAATGTGAGAATGCTGTAAATACAGTACTCATGTATAAAATTCTCAAAAAAATTTTAAAAATCAAATTTAAAAACTCTTATCCTTTAAACACAAAATGTGTTTACAGCAAGCAGATTAACTTAAACTTATGGGTTGCATTTGAATGCCAATTACCTTTGAATGTACCTTCAATGAATAAAAACAAACCAACACCACATTCTATCAATAAATATGTGATTGATAAAATGTCAAGTTGAAAGCTATGTAATATTTTATTTACTTTTCTTCTTGCTCTATCCAAATACTTTACAAAATCAGCTTAAGGAATGGAAGATTTATTCATTTTGGCTCCATGTTTTAAGGAACACAGTCCATCCTGGTGGGGAATTCATACAGACAAATTTATGAAATTGTTGGTATACTTTCTGAAAATTTGAAATCATAACTAAAGATTGTTTTAAAAAAAAAACTACCAATGTGCATTCTGAACCACACGCTAGTTACAATGTACTGTCAAGATGACAATTTAGTCAAAATATCACCATCCTTTTGGAAATTATCTGGGTCGCAGCTCAATTGTACATGTCTTTTAATCTAAAAAAACTGAACAAGATGGCCTTGTCTCTGCTTCCTTGCAAACTTGATAATGTCCATAACTGTGGTTTTCTACCCAGACAAATTTTCTTTGGCCAAGTGTCTTGTCCACATATATTTGGGGAATCGCTTAGAATTTGGCCAGGGTAGAAGCATGAACATTGAACAACAACAGGGGATACTGTTTACAGAAGCACCAAGCAAAGGCTGGGGCAGGGTGGGATCATGGGAAAATCACATATCTTGAAAAGCAGAATAGTTGAGTGACCAAAATCAATTATTAAGACAAAGTTCAAAACTAGAGTCATAGCCGAGTGGTAGTGGTAGCACACGCCTTTAATCCCAGCACTTGAGAGGAAGAGACAGGCGGATCTCTGTGAGTTCGAGGCCAGCCTGGTCTACAGAGCGAGTTCCAGGATAGCTACACAGTGAAACCCTGTCTCTAGGGAAAAAAAGGTACAGAGTCATGAAAGAGACTGAGATAGTCTCTGAAAAGAATCCTCTGGTTCACTAACTGTGATGGCTATTCTTGGTTGTCATCTTGACTATATCTGAAATTAACCAAAATACAAAAATGGAGGGCACACCAATGAGGGATTTTTTTTTTTGCTTAATATGAGGTAGGAAGATCCACTTCTAATCCATATCTTGAGGTGGGAAGATACAAGCCTTTAATCCTAATCTTGAGGTGGGAAGACCCCCCCTTTAATCTGGACCACACCTCCTGCTGGAAGCCTATATAAGGACATAGCAGAAGGAAGCTTTTGTTCTTTGTTTGTTCTTGATAGCTAGCAAGTCCATTCCTTCACTGGCATTAGAGCCTACTTTGGGATTTTAGTTGGAGACTAGGTGAGACATCCAACGCAGCCTTAATACATAAGATGACAGTCTAAATAAAAAAAAGACAGTTGATCAACAATTGGGAAACAAACCTAACGAAAATTCAGGAGCCAGATGTCAGATGTGGGGCTGCAAGCCAATCATGTCAGTACTCCAGAGGCTGAATCAGGAGAATTTGGGAGTTCCAGTGAGATTGCCTCCAAAAGCAAACAAACAGAGGGCTCTACCTGAGTGGTATTTCTGGGGAGTTGTATGATATAGAGCATGTCGAGAAATCCCAGCTATGGTTAATGATAAAGTGCTGCATCTGGCCCCTCTCACTGCCAAAAAGAAGACCCAATACCTGGTAAGTTTCTATCAATTTCACTACATTTCTTACTCTGTTAGTCCATTCTTACTGTCTGACCCATTACTGAATGACCCAAGAAGGCAGTAGTTTTGCATAGGGGCCCAGAATAACAGAAGGAACAACAAAATATATGCACTGCTCTGCCAGCTCCTCTACCCTGGGGTCGTATGATCCAGCAGATGTAATTGTGCTTGGAATGTTAGTGACACACATGGAGGTTGTTGGGATCCCCTGGTCCCTGGAGGTGAGTTATAATACAGTCAGATGTCTACACTAATGCACTTCTCAGGAGTCAGCAGAGAAGTGTCTTTGGACAATGAACAGTGCTTACTGCAGAGACTCACAACTGGTCAAAGTGCAGAGAACATTTGTGAGTGAGAGGGGGCAGGTTTGCTTGGCCTTGAATACAGCTGGCCGTGCTGTTTGGGCACTGGTGTGCTCTTAACAATTTGAAGGGCTCTTGGCCTGCTCCCCCCTGTTCAGGCTGCTTTTAAAGAGCCTCTTTATTCGGAGGCCTCTTTCATTAGCATGAAGTCATGCTCACTTCTTATAGATGTTTCTCAGCTGTCAAGAGCTCTCTAATCCTTCTGGAAGGCCCTTAGGACAAAGAGAGCTATGGGATGCAGAGACCATGTGCTCAGACTCCCATGAGTGGGTAGAAGAGAAACAAAGTGACTGGACAGGGTTTAGAGTCAGCAAATAGCCTTATTGCCCGTGGTTGTGTCTCTGGAGAACATCTGCAGTAGAAATAAGCCCTGACCTAATTCTTCAGTTCAACTTTATTTCTCATCTGAAGGGCTAAGACTAATGGAGGGAAATGAGGCAAACTTGAAGAGGCTACTTCTCAGGCACTCAAACATAGTGGAAATGTATACTGAAAACTGAACTCCTGAAGGCTGAAGGCATTTGCAAGTTTCTTCTTGACATCAGTAAGAAGTGAGCCTGCCATCTAAGAGCACGCCTAGTAACAGCCCAAGCCTATTGAGTCTTACCTTGGAATTTCCATTGGCTTTCACAGTAGTAACAATTCTTGAAATTTCCATTTCTAAGCTGTTCCATCTCTACTCTTCAACCCTGCCCCAGGGCTGTTTCATCCTGGACCCGTGGTTAACATGAATCCATGTGCCACTTTCCCACATTGCCATTTTTCTTATACTCTCCTATATCTTTCCCCTTCTCCTAAGATTCTATATTCACAATCAATGCATCAAATATGACTTTCTGACTGTCATAAGACTAACCCGTGAGACTGCCTTGAATTTTTTTATGTGCCCTTAAATAAGCTTTTGGTCCTTTCTTTGTCCCGGTTTCCCCACATGTAAATAATTGTGTTGGACTCAGTGAATTCTCTTCAGACTTTGATGACACATGGATTTATAAGACCATGATGAAAATAAGGACAGAGGATTAACTCAGCTTACTAAGCATCCTAGGAAAACAGAGGAAATAGGTTTGCATTAAATATAAAACCAAGGTGAGCAAGATTGCTCAGTGGGTAAAGAAAGACACTTGCTAGCAAGGCTGGCGACCTGAGTTTGATTCCTGTAATCCACATGGTAGACGGAGAGAATGGACCCTGAAAGTTGTCCTCAGACCTCTCCTTGTACACCACGGCAAGTATGTTCCTTCAAAAAAAATAAAATAATAATAATAAATGTAAAAGAATTCAAACAAAACCCCCACGACAGCCTAAAATCAAAATAACTAGTGAAGTGCCCCACACTGAGCAGGCAAGCATGTCATGACCAGCAATGCTCTCAGACACTGCCACCTAGTGGTCACTCACAGACACTGGCGAGGCAACTGACTTTCTCAGGGGTTGCCAGCCTTCTACAGAAACATGGGCCAAAAGAAGAGCAAACTACTGCAGTCCTGAAGAATGAAAATTCCTCCTGAGAGAAAGCTTGATGTAGAAACTAAGAGGAAAATGAAGTCAAAGGCAAGACCAAAGCTAGTGACGCAAAGACACAGGCATCTTATGAAGCTAAGTGAATCTTTCACTGAAAAAGGGAGCAGGGTCTAGAGAGATGGCTCAGTGGTTAAGAGCACTGGCAGCCCTGCTCTTCTAGGGGTCCTGAGTTCAATTTCCAGCAACCACATGGTGGCTTATAACCATCTGCAATGGGATCCAATGCCCTCTTCTGGTGTGCAGGTGTACATGCAGACAAAGCAAAATAAACATTGAAAAGAAGAAAATGAGAGCAAGTATAGTAAAGGAGGAAAGACTTAATTGCTCAGGCTGGATCAGCATAGCCAACATAGTTCTAGAGCAGTTCTCCTCAACCTATGGGTCACCTAAGACTGCTGGAAAACACACATATTTACATTACAGTTGATAATAGTAGCAAAATTACAGTTACGAAGGAGCAACGAAAATAATTTTATAGTTGGGGTCAGCACAGCATGAGGAACTGGGTTAAAGGGTCGCAGCATCAGGAAAGTTGAGGACCACTGCTCTAGAGACTGGTGATGGAGGAAGCTACTGGAGTGAATTCTGGGCCTTTTGCTCTTTTATTCTCAACTTCTTTGCTATTCTACTATTTCCCCTCATCAATATGTTCCTCCTCCTGTTACCTCCCTATATTTAATTCCCATGAGATGAAAGCAAAATGAACAGAGAGATGGAGGGGGGAGGAAGGAAGGAGAGAAGAAAGAAAGGAAGGAAAAAGCAACAACAAACATCCTTTTTGGGGTTATTAAATAAGGATTAAGAGCAATGAGGATCGAGCACTTGTTTTCAAAGGAGTAATAATGATGTCCCCAGGTTTCTGCATACATCTGTATATGAATATCAATGTAAAAGAGTTTCTCCTGCCTTTTCTGTGCTCCTGAGTGTCAGGCTAACATTCTCTACTGCCTATATGAAGTTTATGAAATAAAATTGATCTTCCCCTCCTTAACCTGTCCATCTTTTTATACCATTTTCATCATTTCTGTATCTGCTCTTTTAGCTTTCTCAATAACCCAAACTCAAAATTCTTCTCTCTTACCTTAAAATACTGGCCTGGTCTTTGAGACTTCATCCAAAGAAATCTCTTTTTTCTAGGATCACACATTGATAAGTTAAAACTACATATTTATGCAAGGGTGAAGGTTGTGTTATCCTTTTTAATGCAACATGGAAGGATCCAATCAGGTCAACATAACAATCCACTCACCATCTCAAACATTTGCCATCTTCTGCATGGGGAATATGCTCCACTCTCCCAGTAGTACTGAAAATGTTATATTCAGCTATTCACAGTTATATTGACTATACTGTGCAACAGCTCTGAAAACAAGCATCCCCCCTACTTTATTGAGGTTCTGTATCCCCTTAGGAGCCCATCCCCAGCCTCTGTTAACCATACTTCTGGCCAGCTAATTTCACTTGATATAATGGCCTCTGATTGTATACGTGCCATTGCAGATGACACAACATTTTCTGACTGGCTGAATAGTATTCTGATGTGTGAACCTACCATATTTCTTTTGTCCATTCATCTGTTGATTGATTTAAGTTGTTTCCACTCCTTGGCTCAGGTAACCAGTGTTACAGTAAACTCGAGAGGGCAGAGGTCTCTTTTCCCACGCTGATTTTATTTCCTTCAAATATATAAGCACTTACAGGATTACTCAATCACATGCTGGTTCTATATGGAATACTTTTGAAGACCCTCTATGCTATTTTCATTCATGCTCAGATACGTTTCCCTCAACTGTGTGCAAAGGTTACCTGTTCTCACTTTCATACCAACACTTCTTACCTCTTGTCTTTGTGATAAAAGCCATTGTAAAAGGTGTGAGGTGGGACTACCCTGATGTTTTCATTTGCAGTCTCTAATCATGCATTTTCCTCTTGTATGTGTTAGCCCTTTTAGCTCTTTTCAGAAACATCTACTCTATTTCATTTCTTTGCCCTTCTCTTAGTCAAGTTGTTTGCTTCCTGTAGAATTGTTTGGATGTCTATTTATTGTTAGATGTCTGACTTGCAAGTAGTCTTCTAGGCTAGGGCATGTCTCTTTACTCTGATATTTCTTTTGTCGTAAATTTTATAGTTTAATGTAGCCCCATTTACCTATTCTGTGCACAGCAAAACCATCCTTGAAACATGAAGGTGAAATACAGATGATATTTCAAGATAAAGACTAAGGATTATTTGCTAGTGGGACTGCAGGATAAGAAATAGTAAAGGATGTCATTAAGGTGGAAGGCAACGATTTTTGACTTTCAGGCACAGGGAATAACAATGAGTACCAGAAAGACCGGGTTAAGATAAAAGACCTTATAGATATATTTTTTTCTAATTTCTTCTCTTCCTTCTAAAAGACATAGATTTTATTAAGCAATAATTAAAGCACATAAGCTATAGGACAATAAAACCACAACAAAGTGAGGTAGGGTGAGGAACTGGAGCTCTATTGCAGGAAATATTTTTCCAGAATTAACTTGATATTAATCAGAAGTAGACTTGATGGGTTAAAATGATAATTATATTTCCTAGAGAAAGTAATAAGAAACTAAAAATATATGGTTAAAACCAACAGGCAAATTATACTAGTACACTTAAAAATTAAACATAAAAAAGGTAACTGGGGAAGAACAGAGAAATATAAAACTGACAAAACTCATAGAAAACAGATAGTAAGATGGCGAATGTAAATTTGATCATAGGAATAATTACATCAAGTGGAAATGATATGAGCAGGATACCAGCAGAACAGAGATCAGCAGAATGGATGCAGAAGCAGAGACCATCAGATGCTGGAGACAGACAAAAGTCTTAGAGTCAAAGACAGGTAGCGCTAAAGAAAAAGATGACGAAAGGGATAGCAAGCAAAGAGCTGAAAGCTGAACTGGCAGTATCCGCACAAAACAGACTTCAAACCAGAAAATCCTACTACAGTGAAAGAAAGGCATTTAATAATGACAGGATAATTGGCAGGAATTACAAATGTATGCACAACTAACAATGGTGTCAAAATTCATGAATCAAAAGTGACAGCTTTTAAAAGAGAAATAGACAATGTACAAACAATAGGTAGAAGTTTTAATACACTATTCTTAATAATTGATAAAATAACCAGGCAGAAAATTACCAATAACATAGAAAACTTGAAAAATACCATTAAACAGCCTCCTCCCCAATCAATGAACACATTTTTTAAGGCACAGACATAATATTGTCCAGTATAAACTATATTCTAGGCCAGGAAATGCTTTAGTGAATTTAAAACAACTGAAAAAATACGAAGTATGGTCAATAAACAAAACGCAATAAAGTCCAACAAGATAGCTCAGCTGGTAAAGGTGTCTGCCACCAAGCCTGATGACCTGAGTTCAATTCTCAAGATGCACATGTTAGAAGAAAAGCCCTGACTCTCACAAGTTGTCCTCTGACCTCCATTCTCTGGTGCTAGCGCCCACCCCATCAAATGTGCACACACAGTAAATAGATATCATAAAATGTTTTTTAATGAAATAGTAGTTGAAAATATAAAGGAATTAGATAAATCCCCAAATACTAGAAAATTAAAAGTCAAAGAAAGAAACGTGAGAGTGTAAGGTCCAAGGGAAACTCCACTTTCCCAAACTCCAAAAGGCTACAGTAAGCTACAGGAGGATTTCTGAAGGATAAATAAAAGCCAGCATTCCTCGGGAACTTGTAAAGTCTGTTCCCCTAAAACAAAAGGAATCATTTCCATTACCTTTGGCACAAGGAACAAATGGCTATCTGTGGTGTCTATTAACATACCAAAGCTCATGCTGCCCTCAAGGCTCCCTCAGTGTCACAAGTACCTGTGACACATTTCAAACTCCAGGCTAGCATCCTAGCATCTTACCTCCTCCTCTACCCTAAACTCCCTCCAGCTCATGGACTTCCCTCTTCCATTATTCTCCTTATAACCCTGCTATTCTCAACATGTTGGCATGCTCGCTCTCTCTCTGCTCTTCTGCTCCTCTCACTGTGTTTTCTCTATTCTCTATCCCCTGCTGTTCTCCCCTCTCTTTCATATAGCCCTGGCCAGGTCCAGTCTACCAGCCATGTTCAACCTACTCCTTTCCCTCTCTGCTT
Organism: Neotoma lepida; assembly: GCA_001675575.1. Classification (NCBI taxonomy): domain Eukaryota; kingdom Metazoa; phylum Chordata; class Mammalia; order Rodentia; family Cricetidae; genus Neotoma; species Neotoma lepida. The sequence continues at coordinate 1,378,316 of LZPO01095773.1, forward strand.
TGTTCTCTTCTAGATGCCTCTGCCTGTTCTCTATCCCATATTTACAATAAAAACCTTCCCTTTAACCATACCGTGGAGTGGTCATGTTGCCAGTTTATACAGAGAGAAACTAGACTTTTCTTGGATCTAAAAAGTAATGAAAATGTAACATATAAAAATTTAGAGGGGTGGCTCAGTTGATAAAATACTTGCTATGCTAGTAGGAGGACCTGAATTTAATCTCTAAAAAGTGGGGCCAAGTCATATACATCTGTAATACTAGAGCTGGGTAGGCAGAGACATGCAGATCTGAGAGCTTAATGGACAGACAGCCTAGCTGAATCAGTGAACCCTTGATTCAATGAAAGACTTGTCTCAGAAGCTAAGGTAAAGAGAAACTAGGAAGACTCCAGTTATCAAACTCTGGCACGCATGCACACACACACATACACACGAGAGAGAGAGAGAGAGACAGAGACAGAGAGACAGAGAGACAGAGAGACAGAGATTATGAGATTCAGTTAACACAAAATTTAGAAGATTTGTAGATTTAAGTGCCTATATCAGAAAAAAAGAAATGTCTCACATTAATACCTTACCTTATAAAACTAACATAAAAGCACTTGGGAGACTGAGGCAGCCTAAGTTATGACATGAGATATTATAAAAACATAAAAGGAGAGCTGGTGATATAACTCAGTGGTTGCCTAGTATGGGCAATGTGAATTCAATTCCTAGTAGTGCAAATAAAATAAATCAGAAGTGGAGGGGGACAAAAGAGTTAAGTCATAAACTCAAAAGGGAAATGTAATTAACAAAATAGAAAAATATATAAAAAGACCATCATTTGAACCAAAGTAGCTTCCTTGAAAAGATTAAGAAATTTTGATAAGAGTTGGGCATGGTGGCACACAACTTTACTCTGAGCACTCAGGAGACAGAGGCAGGGAGATCTCTGAGGTTTGAGGCCAGCCTGGTCTACAGAG
>LZPO01095773.1:1379505-1391509 GCA_001675575.1 Neotoma lepida
GAAAGAAAGAAAGAAAGAAAGAAAGAAAGAAAGAAAGAAAGAAAGAAAGAAAGAAAGAAAGAAAGAAAGAAAAGAAAAGAAAATGTGATAAATGATTCCACTCCAATGATCAAGCAAGTGAGAGATTACAAAACTCCCTGGTGTGATGACACATAGAGAGAGGGACCATAGTTAGGTAATGGAGGCATCAAATTTCTAAGACGGCCGACTTCTTTTTCACTGTCTCCTCCTGACTTGAGACAAAAACCTGACATCTTGAAGCAAAGGCCTTGTAAGCTTTCGTGTCCCACAAGCTGGCCCTTGCTGATTGATGGACTGGCTCAATAAGTTCAAGTCCTGATCAGGACATGCTACACAACAGTTCTGAGTCAACCAACCATCCTATCTTTCTTCAAACTGACCAATCCTCAAATTAGGGGAGGAGAAGTCTTGAGACTTTAAAACCCTCAGCTCTGGAGAAGAACTGGACTTCTCGGCTTTCTGAGTCCTCCCTCTACTTTGCAGAGGGTTTTTTTCCCTGTGTTTGCTGCATGTGTGTGCTTCCTCACTCCCACTAAACGTCTTTCCACTGCTGATTCTGTCTGCTGCCCTCTGTGGTGTTTGGGATTTCTCTGATGTCATCTGTTGTCCTTGATATTTTTCCTACCTGTTAATTTTTCAACTAAATGGCAGAGGCAATGAACCTGATCAAGGTCTCTAAGCAAGAAAGAAAATACAGATGGGCAATGTCGGGAATGAAAGAGAGGATGCTACTGTCAACACTACTGAAATTAAAAAGATTAAATTAAAATACTAATAAAAACCTTCATGTCCCAAACTTGGCAGTATAACTAACTACAAAAGTTTCTTTTAAAAATACAAATTAAGCTGGGCATGGTAGTGCATGCCATTAATCACAGCACTGGGGAAGCAGAGAAAGGCAGATCTTTGTGAGTTCAAGACTGGCCTTGTCTACATATCAAGTTCCACTCCAGCAAGGGCTGGATAGTGAAATCTTGTCTAAAAGGCAAAACAAAATGGCAACAACAAAACCCACAATCTACCAAAACTGAAGAAAGAACTTTAAAGACCTGATATATTTTAAGTCAAGAAATATATGCAATGTTTTATCTTTTCACAAAAGAATGTCCAAGAGCTTTACTGATGAGTTCTACCACATATTTAAGGAAGTCATAATATGAGATATTCTGAATCTCCTTAGAGAATCGACAGAGGGGATATTTCCTAACTCAATTTATGGAGTTAGTACCACTCAAATTCCAAAGTCAGAGAAATGTATGACATGGAAACAAAAATGTAGATCAGTATTACCTGTGGAAACAAACATAAACATGATCCTAGGGAAAATATCAGCCAACAAAATTCAGCAACATGTAAATGTATTACAGGCACATCCCAATGAGCTTTATTTCAGATATGTAATGTTGATGTAATATTTGAGCATTGATTAATGTAACACATTGTATTGGTTGAATAGAGAACAAACAGAACAAGATCATCTCAATAGTAGTGAAAGAGGAAGGAAAATAAGGAGGAGGAGGAGAATAAAAGGAGAAGCAGGATAGAGGAAGGGGAAGAGAAGGAAGAGATTTTTCCAAAATCTAAAAGCCAACATGAATTCATGAAAAAAGCTCTCAAGAAATTAGGAAGGGAAGGCAGCTTCCTCACATTGATAAGAAATTTACAAACAAAAATAAAATCAAAGGAAACATGGCTTAATATTTTATTTAGTGATGAAATAGTGAATGCTTCCCAAGATGTGAACAAGGCAAGAATTAGTAGTTTCCTCACTTCTATACAACATTGCCCTGGCAGGTCTGTCAAGTGTAGAAAGTAAATAAGTAAATGCAAGAAATGATTGAAAGAAGGGAAAAATGAATGCATTACAGAGGGCATGATCCTCTATGTGGAAAATATCAAAGAACATACACACACACACATACACACACACATACATACACACACATACACACACATACACACACACACACACACACACACACACACACACACACACACACAAATAGTAGAATGAATGGTTTAGAAGAATGACAAGATGAGAGATCATTCAGCTGTATTTGTATGTCCTAGCAAAATAATCATGAAAATTAAAGGTTTTAAAGTACCATTCAAGTTAACATCAAAGTGTAACATGCTTCAGAATATATTCAATGAAACATACGATAAAGACCTGGGCACCAGAAACTCTAGATGATTGCTGAGAGAAAGTAAAGATCTAAATAAAGGAAGCTAGAACCCACATTCATAGATTGGGAGTCTCAATACTGTCAGCAGGACGATTATGCTGAAGTGGATGTTGTAATGAAATGGTATAATATAAGCAATACTGCAGCAGGCTTTTGTGTAGAAATTGATAATCCCATACCAACATGTATGTAAAAATAAAGAAGATATAGAACAGCCAAAATCATTTTGAAAAGGAAAACACTACCTAATTTGAAGCACAGTGTTTAATAAAAAAGTGTTTAATAATGAATGGCGCAATAGCAGCAGAGATGATTAGGACAGAATTGAGAATCTGTTATCAGTCAATTGGTTTTTGACAAATATGGCAACACAAGTCAATGGTGAGAGATTAGGTTTTTTTCAACAAATGATCTGAGACACTTGAATTTCACATGTAGAAAGAGTAATAGATCCTTATTGTACATCATAGAGACAAAATTTAAATCAGAATGCAATAAAGGCTTAAATGAATAAAGCTTTTAAATTAAAAAGTAAAGGCAGGCAGTGGTGGCGCACACCTTTAATCCCAGCACTTAGGAGGCAGAGGCTGGAGGATCTCTGTGAGTTCAAGGCCAGCCTGGTCTACAGAGTGAGTTCTAGGACAGCCAGGACTACACAGAGAAACTCTGTCTCAAGCAACAACAACAAGAAAGAAAACTTTCTGACTTTGACCTGGATGAAAAATTTAAATACAATATCCAAGGCACTAAGTATAAAATGTACAATTAATGAGTTTGCTTTTTCAAATAAAACATTTTGTGCAACATCAAGAAAAAAGTAAGCAGATCAGAGAATGGGAGAGGAATTTTCAAATTGTTTATCATGGGTATATAGATAAATAGAGACTGGGGAGATAGTTCCGTAGGTAAAATCACCCACCACACAAATGTGAGGACCTGAGTTCAAATCCCGAGAACCTATGTAAGCTGGACACATAATGCAGTGCATAGAGTAGACTCTAGGTACATATTTTTTAGTTGACAAACACATGAAGTTACTCTCACCTTGTTGCTACTCTGCTTTCTGAGAGTGAACTCCAGGATCCCATGAGTAGATCAGAAACTCTGAACACATGGAAGGCTCCCTGCTTGGGATCATAGAAAGGAGGAGCCTGGCACAGAATACTATGGACATCTCCCTGTTGATGTGTGTAGTGAAGCTACTTCCTTTTGATTGGATATGACTGTCCGTATCCTGAATCATAGCAGCTATGACCACCTGCCTAAGGTCTTCACAAGATGAGACCTATTAACCTTCCCTCATAAACAGAGGGAAAGGAGTCCCTTCTGCTCTCTAAGATAATGCAAGGTGTAAACAACCAACAGGAAAGGAACTTTTCTGTGATGTGGCTGCCAGTATAAATGGTAGAGGGAACTATTCTTGGAGTTGCTCATGCCCTGGTAAATAATTTAGACAAATACTTTTTACATTCGGTTTGTCAGCTCTCTATCTGGGACAGATAGATGTTAACTTTATGTCTCCCCAGGAAGAGTCACACAATAATGTGACACCCTGAGAGTTTGGTCCTGGTATACCTTAAACATGGTCGGAGTGGGTCCCTCAAGGATTTATATGTCAGATTCCTATCCAGTACAGAAGTGTTGAAGTGGTGGAGTGGTGAAGGGTAATTAGATCACTGGGACAGTCCTCCTACAAGGGATTAGTGTAATTCTCATAGTTCTCCTGATAATTCCCACATGAATGTGTTGTTTATAAACAAATAAACAAACAAAAAACACGCCTAGGGGCTGGAGAGATGGTTCTGCAGTTAAAAATGAATACTGCTCTTGAAGAGGACCCAAGTTTAGTTCCTAGCACTCATATCAAAGTGCTCTCAGCTACCTGTAACTCCGGTACCAAGGGATCCAAAGCCTTCTTCTGGACTCACATGCACACACTTACACATCAACACACATACATTTAATTTTAAAATAAAATAAATCTTTTTTAAATGCCTAGCTTCTGAACCCTTTTTGTTTCCTGTCCCATCGGGTGACTTCTCTCACTCTTCTACATGTACTTCCACCATGATGCCATCCACCATGCCCTGATGTACAAAGAAAGCCCTTGCTAGGGGCTGAATAGATGATGCAGTTGCCCAATCTCAGACTTAAAGCCTCCAAAACTCTAAGATAAGCAAACATTTTAATAAAATATTCAAACTCAGGTATTTTGATGCAGCAACACAAAGTTCACTCACAGGCTGTATAAACGCTGCTCCAGAGACTCTCACTATGCATGCTGGAGCCACAGAATAAATGCCACCATATTGTAGGCCTTCACGGCTTTCTAATTACATAGGGTACTTTACCTGTGGTTGAGACCTTGTACTTGTATAGTCCTCATCAAGAAAGGCACAAGCCTTAGCTTTATCTATTACTGTGATTGAGTGTATAAAACATGGGATGAAATATGACCTGTATATAGTAAATTAAACTGCAATTCTAGAACTATCTTTTAATACCATAAAAGGATTTCTGTAACATAGAAATCCATGCCTGATTTTCCTGCTTGCTGCTGACCTGCCCTTTGGATTTTGCTTTTGATTTGTTTTTTTTCTTTTAAATTATTTATTTATTGCTTTATTGTGTGAGCGTGCATGCATGTGTGTGTTTGTGCTGTAATCTGTGTGTGAAAGTCAAAGAACAAATTGCAGGAGTCAGTGCCCTCCTCCCACCATTTGTGTCCCAGATCAAACTGAGTCCCGAGGTTGGTAGTGAAAGCTGTTATCACCAGAGCCACCTCACTAGCTCTGTCCTATGGATTTTTAATTGTCAGCCTTCACAACCATGTTAACCAATTTTTGGTACCAACCCCTGCCCCACATACACATCTGTTCTCAAAAGAACCCTTCCATTCAGTAAATGGATAAACAGTTCAAAGGAAAAATGTGAAATGTGTCTATTTCACAACTTTTGTCTGGAGGCAACTTCACATGAGTTGTATAGCTTCTACCATGAGTATCTTGTCATCTTTTAGGTTCTTTTTTTTAAATTTAAAACATGTATGTCATTGGCTAGCAAGGCCTAATCTGACAATATATACCTCTGGTTAAATATACATAGTCAGTGGTCTGTGACACAGAAGTTGGCAGCAAGTTCTGATTTGGGGGTCACTTTAGTAGCAGGAGGACAGTTTTAGCTTTTTTCCCAGCACCAGACAGAAACCACGCCTATCACAGTTTGGGTGTGGTTCTGATTAGCAACCAAACAGCTCCAACAAGGCCAGGAGTTTTAGGGAGCAAGAATTTATCAGCAAAAACACGCCCAAGGCAAACGCAGCAGGTTCTGCCACTTCCCAGTTTGAGCTGCTCTGCCTCAACTGGAGGAGGGCCTTTCTAATTACCAGACTTCTCTGCAGCACACAGCCCGGAAATGAGACATGTGCTCCGCAGGCCCCACCCCCATCTGCAGACAAGGTGGGCGCAAATGGCCGAGCTTGTCCTGAGATAATTAGAAAAAGTCTAGGAAATAAGTGAAGGCTGTTCTTGCTCCAAACATCTGAGGAAAGAGAAAGTATAGGAAGAAAGGAAAGTCATTTTAGTGGAGTTTTGGTTGTTTTGTTTTGTTTTGTTTTTTCATCTTTCTTTCTTCCAAACATCACTTATTTACCTCTTCGGAGCAAAACAAATATGTTTCATAGAAGACACTAAACACCCTGGTTACTCCAAGTTGCTCATGTGTTCTCTTCATGCATACTCAGAGTCAGAATACTTTGCCAGAACCAGATTGTTTTGGAGTGGCTAGTTCCAAAGCTCACTTGACATCATCCTGTGGCATTCCTTTCCCTGATGTTCAACAGAGGACTTGAAGTGTGACTCACACCTTGGCCAGAGACCACATTGATTGAGGCAGGCTGTAGGGAATCACAATCCCTAATTGGGGCCAGCTTTGTGCAACCACAGCTTGCCAATAGGAGAAAAAGTTCTCTTGTCTGGGATTGGGTTCCTTCTATGATTTTAGAGATAGGGACTACCCCAAATAAAGAGCAGGAAGGAAATTGGACTGGTAAATTCAGAGAAGTAATACACACTATGCGACTGACCTGGAAGTTAATACCATATCCCAGAGCACTGAATTAATGACAAGACCTGGTATGTGTCTCTTTTGGAGGTGACTCCATCTCCCCTCCCCAGTTATGCAAAAATACAGTGCTCTGCTTAAATATTAGTGTGCATGGGAATCACCTAGGACCATGTGAAAATTCAGGTTCTGATTTGACATGTCCAGTGAGTGAGCTTGAGATTGGAAGTAGCAAGCCTTTGGGTGGTACCTTGGCCTCTGGTCTTTGGACTACATTTGTGTACAAGGTTACAGGCTTGCAGTAGAAATGCAAACTGGACTCAAACTTCTAGTGTAAGTGAACTGAGTCCTATCAGCTATGTTTAAATGATTGGACTCTCCCTTCTTGCACTTTGCACTCTGTGTTCACAAGGATCACTCTCTACTAATGGGATCAGGGCCACAAGGGAGGGAGAAAGTATCAGGGACATTTAAAGAAAGGGGTAGTCATTTGCAGCTACAAGCAGGAACCACAAAAGCTTCAGGCAAGACAGGGATTTTGAGTTGGCTCTTGAGAGAAAGGGGATTCTTACCGGTGGTAAGGGCTTGCCAAAAGGCTGAATCTCCAGAAACAAAGGTGCAAGGTAGACACTGTGAGGCCTGGTCAGGGGATAGCATACAATTCCATTTGACAACCCTTCTGTGTCTCTGCCCTGTGGAGGATGGTTAGGGGCGGGGGCCAGGATGCAATGTGGGAATACCACGTACGAAAATAGTTGTGTCAAGGAGATGAGAATTGATAGGGATTGGGAGTGAGGGAGTTGACAGGCAAGCACAAATGAAAATCAGGAGGCTAAAACAGCAACAGCTGGAGCTGGAGAGATGGCTCAGTGGTTAAGAGCATTGACTGTTCTCCCAGAGGTCCTCAGTTCAATTCTCAGCAACCACATGGTGGCTCACAACCATCTATAATGAGATCTGGCGCCCTCTTCTGGCCTGCAGGCATACGTGCAGGCAGAATGTTGTATACATAATAAATAAAATAAACTGGAAGATTAAAAAAAAATCAGCAACAGCTGGAAATTGTGTGGAAGAACAGAAAAGAGGATGGCAGCAATGATTCCTGAACTCTTAGGCTGGGGCTGGATAGAAGAGATACTACCATCACCGATGCCATGAACACAGGAGGGGTTTTGAAGAAGAGAAATTTAACAGAGATGAGTCTTGTGTCTATCCTGGAGGAGATGAATAGGCAGACAAGAGAGGAATTTTGAAGTCAACAAAATAGAGATGCTGGCTGAAGCCTTGCAGTCTCATCCTGACCCCAACACACTCCTCCCTGCTCCCCTCACCATGTCTCTCAGCTCTGCAGGCCCCTAAATTCCTCTGGATTCAGACATTGCAATTGGCAGTCAGGAAAAAAGGCATTTTGCGAGGTAAATCACAAAGGGATATCTTGAGATAGCTAAGAAATTATGGCATCTTTGGATCTGGCATGCCTCCTGTCAATGTGGAAAGTGCCTCTCATTTAATGTGTGCAGTCTGATAGGTCAGTTAAAAATAGAGGACTCAAGACCTAGAACACAAATTGTATATCAAATACCATCAAGAGTCTGGGGTCAGTTCTTCCCACTCAGTTAAACATGCTCTTGACATATATATGTTCAGTGTATGTAAGCTAATTCCAGTATTAGCCTAAGCCAAACCGTAATTAGCAACACCTGCTGCTGCTGCTGCAGGAAAAACTATGATACATTTCCCAAACAAATCCAAATGAACTTTCCCCCAGCAGTTTTGATTATTTATACTACTCTTCCCTTTCAGTAACTGAGATGATGGAGTTGGCTATATTTATAAGATAAAGATGCACATCCTCAATTCAACAATGGAAGGATTGCTCCATTCGTCATCTTTTTGGGTGATATGCCATCAACTACCTCCAAAATACACTTGGAAGTCATCAGATAAGCAAATTAATGTTTTCACAGGGCTCATTGAAGTAGAATTCTTGTCAAAGAATCAAAAAGAGGCAATGTAAATATGCTCCTACATTTGCAACAAAATGAGCCCCATGGAGTAATATGTAATATGAACTCTTTTCAATGTAAATTTCAAGATGACATCATGAATTTGTATGTGAGAGTTTTTGAGTGAAACCAGGACTTGGAAGAGTGTGTGGTAGGCGCTCTGCTTTCTTGGGAAGGCATAGTGTTAGGCAATTAGCCTCCGAACAGGCAAGCACAGAGCGGGTGGAAGCCCCCTATCTGACTGTTTGCTTATGAATCATCCAATGAGTTCCCCCACCTGCTTTGTGATTCCTGAACTGTGAGGATCTGGGTCTCAAGCCTTTTGTGAAAAACTGAGGAGATGTGGAATATAGTTATGTATGATTGGTACGTAGAATTCTGTCCTCTGAGCATAATGGCCATTACCATCTTCATCAGAGAAGGTGTAACTACTTGCAAGAGACACCCAGGATCAGGCCTGTTCACATTCTCTCAGTAGAAAAAAAAGGGGTGCTGGTGATGGTGGGAGTTGTCTGACCCTCTCTTGAGATTCTAGATACTCCTTCCAACACCTCCCTCCCCAAATGAATGTATTTGTGCCTAAGGTACCTCTGGCCTCATGGACTCAAAAGGTGCTAGGCTAGAGTACAGGAGGAAGAAAGGTTAACTGAAGGGAAACTCGTTGTCTCTGCTGCAGTGAGACTTTTCAGTGATTTAGCTGCTTTGGGTTAACTCATACTCCTGTAAAAAACCCATCCCCTATGCTCCGTAATTAAGTCCAAAAATCTCATTGTTTCACCAAATCAGACTTCAGTGGTATCATTACTTTAGTTGATCATTGGTACCGTGTCTGGGTTGAGTAGACGTTTGTTCTTATCTCCCAAGGAAAAGTTCATGCAATATTAGGTCTTTAGTTCCAGAATGCTCAGAAGATAACAAGATCTGCAGATGGTCAGATCTCTCATAGAAAATTGTCATATATACCCTATATACATCCTCTTATATATCATCTCTAGACTACTCATAATAACTACTGTCACGTAAATACGGAGTAAATATTTGTTGTGTTCTATTGTTTAGAGAAAAACGCTATGTTTAATACAGTGGCAATTTAAAACATACTTTTGATTGGTAAGTAGATAAATCTATAATGTGGAACCCAAAGACACAGAGTATTTCTGAGATGGCTGACCCTCCTTCCCTTTACATGTGCTCTTGGGATCTCTCCCCTCTACATGAGCAACCTGAGCTACAGAGCAAGATACCAGCTCAGAAAAAGAGCTCAGTAGCATTAGTAATTAAAGAAATGCATGTCAAAACTATATTGAGATGATATCTCATATACTAATGCAGCCATCATAAGAAAGTGTAAACGACAGGATGTAACAAAAAGGGACCCTTTTTGCATTGTTGAGTGGAACACAAATTAGTCTCACTACTTCAGAAAATAGAATGGGGATATCCTTGAAAAGCTAAAAATAGTACTGCATATGCTCCAGCAGTCCTACTTCCTGGCACAGACTCAATGGAAATGAAATCAGCACACACAAAAAAAAACAAACCACTCACTTGTGTTTATTGTGGCACTGTTAACAATAGCCAAAATCTGGGACCAGCCTAGGTTTCCCTGAACAGATGAGGGTAAAGACGTTAATCCATATATAATGAATAGACTATGACTGCATCATAAAAGAAGTAAATCCTTTCCTTTGCAATCATGTTGATGAAACTGATGGATACCATGTTAAGTGAATTAAGCCAGACACAGAAAGGTGACTATCACCTTTGTTGTCTCATAAGTGGAAGTAAAATGAAAGATTGGACTTGATTATGAAAGACTGGAAAAGATGCTGATGGCTATGGTAGAAAAATTGAGGATAGAAGGATGCATGAATATTACAAATGCATAATGTATGCATTATGAAGATATCAGAACAAGTCCCTTTAATCTGTATAATTAAGATGTGTTAATGCTAATAAGCCATGCTAAAGTCACACTCTTCTTTGAACTTTCTCTTCTTCTCGTGTGTGTACTTCCTATTTTGACACTCAGATGTCTCTTTTCCTTTAGTAATCCTCTCTTCAGGCTTCTGTTTTTTTCCACCAAACCCGTATATTGAGTTCTTCAATAGCTTCAATTCTAATATTTGAATTTGATTATCATAGAGGCCAATGGCTGAGTTAAGTTTCCGTCTTTTGAATAGTTTATCCATGTTTTCTCTATTACTTGAAATTTTAATCATTAGACATTTATGTAATGTTAGCATATATACTCAATATACCTTATGGTTGTATCTATCATTTGTTCCCACACACACTTTAGGTTTTCAGCCATATGGCCTTCTCTCTTCTAATTCCTCAAAATTTTGAATGAAACTTGTTGTGTGAAGCCAAGGTCATCTTGATACCAAAACCAGATGGCACAGTAAAACTGTTGTGTCTAAATAACTATGAAGGTTCTAAATGATTTTATCATCCCTCTGACGAAAATGGCAGGATTTCCTTCTTCTTTAAGGTTGAAAAATAGTGCATTGTATATCCGTCTACACCAAATTTTCTCTTCCATCCATTCATTGAGGAACAGTTAAGATGATTCCTTATCTTGGCAACAAACTTGAGAGTACAGAAATCTTGTCAATATACTGTTTCAATTTCCTGAGTTCTATTTTAAACGTTTTTATTTATTTTGTATGAGGTGGAGTGGGAGCCGTGTGCCATGGCATACATATGCAGATCAGAGGGCAACTTTCAGGAGTTGGCTTTCTTTTTCCATCTTGAGTGTCCTGGGGATGGAACTGGGCTCATCCGGCTTGGTGCGAAGTGCCTTTATCCTGCAAGCTGTCATGCTGGTCCTGGTTCTATGTTAACCTTTAGCAGTGCCTCCACAGCACTTTCAGCAAATGCTGTATCAGTTTGCCTAGGTCTTTTGCTTTATTTTTCATTTGTTTCCCCCTGTTTCTTCCTTTTTCCTTTCTTCTCCTCCCTTTCTTCCTTCTCTATCCCTCCCTCTCTCCATTCCTTCCTTCTCTTGCTGCTGGGAATAGAATCCGTGACCTCTTGCTAACCTATACTCCTAGTCTCCTTTTGATATTGCTTTTTCTCACCATTGAACTGAATTGCTTGAGTTCCTTATATGTGGTTGTCCCTTCATATTTATAGGAGATTGGCTCCAGAACCCTACACAAACATCAAATGCTCATGTTCCATATTTGAAATAGCATAGTATTTGCATATATCATATCCTCCCATGTAACTGAAAATCATCTCTAGATTACATATGATACATAACATATTGTAAATGCTATGTAAACAGTTGTCAAGCTGTCTTGTTTGAGGAATAACCACAAGAAAAAAGTTTGCTTGTATTTACTAGAGGCACAATTTTAAAAGATGTTTCAAGTCATGGTTGGTGGGATTTGAAGATGTGCAACCTCTGGCTATGGAGAATTTACCAAATTTGGGTATGAACTTCTTATCTGGTATATGGTTTGAAAATATTTTCCCCCATTTCACAGGTTATCTCTTTAATGTGTTACCTGTTTCTTTGGCAATGTAGGTTCTAAGTTTGATACAATCACCTTTATCCCATTGAGGGTATTTTAAAGAAGATTAACATGTCCTACTTCCCAGAGGTACTATGATCTCCAACTAATACAATCCTATAGTGTTTCATTTTATATATCTCTATATATATTCATATATGTGTATATATACACATATATTCTTCTCTGTGTGTCCGGTTTTTTAGAG
>LZPO01095773.1:1391540-1403904 GCA_001675575.1 Neotoma lepida
TATATATATATATACACACACACACACAACATCCCCCTCCTCACCTTGCTGATTTGGGATACACTCACTTGCCCAAATCCTACTTTCTCTACAGCATTCATTTTTTAACCTGCTTTCTCTTATTTCACATTTTCTCATCTCTCTGGTCCCAAATAGGCCAGATGGGATACGAACCCCAACATATCAACTGCAAGGCCATGGAAATCTTTACAATACAGTAAATATTCCACATTTTAGTTGATATAAAGAGTCAAGCTATTTAACATGATCTTTCTTTTTATTGATTTGGTGTTTAATATTTTTAAAGGTCTCTTACTTATCACTTTCAAAATAAAAATAAAGATATTTTAGACAACTAACCTGTAGATGAATTTCTAAACAGTCTTATTAAATAAAAAACATGGAGCCAGAAATTGGGGTTAAAGCCTGAGAGAGATCAGAGGAATAGGAAGAGCCACAGCTAACCTCACCTCACCAACTCTGCAGCTTCCAAAGAGTTACTTCCTGTCTACCCACACTTATATGCCTTTCTGTTCTCTCATTGGCTCTCTCAGCCCAGCTACATCACTTCCTCTTCTTGCCCAGCTCTGTCACTTCCTGTCTGTCTGTACAGACCTCCAGACCTCTATGGTTGGTGCTGGGATTAAAAGCATGTATCACCAGGCCTGGCTCTTTTCCCCAGTGTGGCCTTGAACTCACAGAGATCCAGACAGATCCCTGCCTCTCCAATGATAGGATTAAAGGCATGTGGCTGGCCTTTTCCTCTGATCTTCAGCTAAATTTTATTGCGGGACACAGATAAAATATCACCACAATAACCTGGTAGTCAAGAGTCCTTCTAAAATCAGTGTAAAGAATTTTCTCTTAGTTGTTATGGGCCACAGTAAGAGACTACAACAGACTTTACACACTTAAACAACAGAATCTATGTTCTCATACTTCCAGAGCCTAGTATTCTAAGATACAATTGTTGCCTGGGTTTATTGCTTCTGAGGCCAATTGTCTTGCTTTGTCAATAGGCATCTTTAACCTCTGCCTTCATAATACCTTTTTTGTAACTATTTACATCTAAATTTGTTCTTATAAGGTCATAATCCACCTTGTATTAGGATTCACTATTGTCTTACTTGCAGTTACTACTGCTGTGATGAAACACAATGACCAAAAGCAACTTGTGGAGGAAAGGGTTTATTTGACTTATACTCCACATCACAGTTCATTATGAAAAGAATTAGAACAGGAACTCAAACAGGGCAGGTAGCTAGATGCAGGAGCTGATGCAGAAGCCATGGAGGTGTGCTGCTTACTGGCTTGCTCCTCATAGCTTGCTCAGCCTGCTTTCTAATAGAATGCAGGACCACCAGCCCAGGGGTGGCCCAGGGTCCACAATGGGCTGGACCCTCCTACACCAATCACTAATTAATAAAATGCCTTACAGCAAGATCTTATGGAGGCATTTTCTCAATTGAGGTTTCCTCTTCTCAGATGATCTTAGCTTGTGGCAAGTGGACATAAAACTAACAAGGGCAGCTATAATCATCTCATTTTATCATAATTTCCACTTTAAGGGCACTGTCTCTAGATACAGTCAAATTCTAAGAATAAGAGGGGCTGGGACTTCAACATAAGAGATTTTGTTTTTTGAGGAGGAGAAGGGGTGCAATCCAGTGTCTCACAGAAAAAGTTCAGAGCACAAGATTTCTGAAAACACTCTTGACCTATCCATCACCAGAAAAAGCAAACTAGAAATATTTTTTACATTTATTTTATTAATTGTGTGTGCATGCATATGTACAAGAATGACAGGACATCTTGGGGAAGCCAGTTCTCTCTTTCCATTGTCTGGGTTCTGAAGACTGAACTCAGGTTGTCAGGCTTGATGTCAACGGCCATCCTGCCAGCCTCAAAATACTGTAACTCTAACCAGCCAGGTTCCCTCCTCAATCTAACTTCAAAGTGCCTCCCTCCCAAAATTGCCTGTTCCCATATATTAGAGAACCAAATGACATGTTAGAGACTTCTATTTTTCATCCACTGTCCATTCTTGTATTTCCTTGAGCAATATAAGTCCCTAGGATTCAACAAGGAAGCTGGCTATGCAGAACAGGAACTCATTTCCCAACATCCTTTGAAGCTTACAGCTATGTGTAGTCATGTGAATACTGTGTATCTGACATCTGGAACTTATGCGTTACTTCCTTTTTACTTCCAACTTTCCTAGGGGATAAACTATTAAATGGTGTGCTAATCTTCATTATGAGGGGAAGGACTGTACTTTTAGAGGATGATGGAACCACAAGATAGAAGGAAAACAGGTCTTTTTTAGAAGATGTTACTGAGCTAAATAGTCTACATATTCTCCATTTGATCCAGCACTCAAGAGACAGAGAAGCTTCTATGTTGCCCAGCTCTTTATTCCAGCAGTTTGGCCTGTACTATTAAACTGTGTGTTGTTCTTTATTGATTTCCCCAAAAGGCAATTGCTGTATATTTGGGGCTATAGCCTGTCTTCAGCATTCTGTCAAGCCAAGTTGACCAGTGCCCATCAAGAACAAACTGAGGGGTAGTAATCACTGTTAAGGTGAGCCTGTCCATTCACCTCTCTTGCTCCTCTCTCATTGTGAGTTCTTTCTTTGGATTCCCATAGAACACTGGGTTTACTTTTCCACAGGCATTTAATGCAGAAGGTGCTTATTGTCTGTTTGTCTGTCTTCCTGACTGGACACTGAATTCCTCAACAGTTGACTACCTGACTTGGTCATTACGGGTTTCTTACCATAGTTAATATGTCATTTTGGGTATGACCTACTCTTGAAAATCCTGTGTGACTTCATGTCCTCTAGATGAGATGAGATGCCCCTCCTCCGGGCACTTTTCAAAATCACCACAATCTCAGTTTATCTCTTATACAACAGTGATCACATTGTATAAGGGAAGGAGGGGAAGCTTTGGTTAGGATTTAAAAACAAGAAAGATAATGTGCCTGTGTGTATGTCTATGCACCACGTGTGTGCAGTGTTTACAGAGGCCACAAAAGGGTATCAGATCCCCTGGAACTGGAGTTACAGGGAGGTTTGAGTCACCATGTGGGTGGTAGGAGTTGAACTCTGCCTAGGCTTCTGGAAAAGCACTCAGTGCTCCTAGTTGCTGAGCCATCTCTTTGCCCCTCCCCCATTTCAATTTTTTAAAAAATAGGGTCTCTTGAACATTTACTTCCCCTGCCACTACCTCATGAGTGCTGAGATTGTAGGAGTGTGCCAACATGCTTGCAGTGCTGGGGTTGGAAACCAGGGCTTTCTGTATGCTAGACAGGTACTCTACTAACTGAGCTACAGCCCCCAAAACACTGCTATGCTTGGGTTGCCAAGGCTGACGCTAACAATGGGAACATTCCAAGCGCTAACCTTTGAAAAGCTCTGAAGCCAAGTCCTCATCATTTATCTCTTTGACTTATCCAGCTCAGCTCCTCCCAATATTCCCACAGTGAGGAGGCTTCTGGGACTCCTCCTAGCTCGGCAGGAATTTCTAAGGTGCTTATTTGGACCTTGGTCTGGATGACATCCACCTACCAGATGTCTGGTTGAGGCAATTAGAGAAAATCTGGTGGGGCTGGCACTGAAAGCACGTTTTCGTTCCTTCCTGGGAGGCTGATAAACTGTGTACTGTGACACTCCTACTGTGGGTTGATTGCCAGTTAAGGGGCAATGGCCACCCCTGTGTTTTTGTTAGTGTATACTCTGCCCTGAAGGCCAGCAGCAGCAAGACTCAGTTCTAGGGATCTTACCAGATGAGCATATTGGGAACTGGAACCTGATTTTCCTCCCTGTCACTGCCTCAGCTTGTCTTTTCTGGTGCCTTTTTCTTCTTTGCCCTTCATTTTGTCCTTCGAAAGAAGAGAGGTTGGAAGTAGGAGAGGTTGATGGTGGACTTTTGTAAGAGCCGAAATCGAGGCCAGGCACACAGGCGCGCACCAGCACCTGGGAGGCAGAGAGAGGGGAGGGGACTGGTGCAAGGCTGAGGCTGGATCTGCCTTGTAGCCTGGGCTATGTAGCACAGCCCTGTCTCCAATCTAATGACTGTAATGGATGAATAACCAAGTGAACCAGAAGGGGAAGACAAGGAGGAGCAAGAGCAGCACCAGAGGTGTGTGCAGGACAAGTTCGCTAATCAAGGGTTTGTGCTCAGAGTGGAGGGGCCCACAAAAGTCCCGTCACTTATACCACATTATTCTTATTCTTTCCTCTCGTTGGATACTTGGATTTTTTTAACAATGTCTTTTTTTCAGCCATAAGGAATGAAGTTGTGCTATTTGCAGGAAAATGGATGCAACCAGAGCTAATATATTAACAATTTAAGCCAATTGCAGAAAGATGAATACTACATGTTTCCCCACATTTGTAGTTCCTAGACTATGTATGTGTCAAATTATATATATATATATGACATGACATATATATATGTCATATATATATATGACATGAAAGTATGAGTAAAACTGCCTAGGGGAAGTCCTGGTGACAGCCAGAGGAAGAATTTTCTTCTAGGAAGATTTCCAACCTGACAACTTGTCAGACTGCCTCACAGGACAAAACCAAGACAATGGTGTGTCAATGATAGGCTGAGACTAGCCCCTGAGCAGACTGCTTATGTATGCACATGCCTTGCCCTCTATTTAAACCTAAATCTCTTGTCAGTACTCTGAGGACAGACTTGAGGATCACGGGGCCCTTTGTTTATTCCTCTTCTTCATATGGCCACATTGAGTCAATCTCTTGTGTCTGCTTTTTACTAATACTTGTCTAGATTTAAAATATTTTATATTGATTTATTGTATTATTTAATATGTACTAGTGTTTTGCCTGTTGTATGTGTGTATACTGCATGCATGCCTAGTATTTTCAGAGGTTAAAACAGGATATTGACTCCCATGGAATTGGAGTTATGGATGGTTGTGATCTACCATGCAGGCACTAGGAACGGAACCTGGGTCCTCTGCAAGAACAATACATGCTCTTAAACTCTGATCCACCTCGCTAGCCCATTTTTAAAATTTGTGGAGTGTGTGTGTGTGTGTGAGAGAGAGAGAGAAACAGAGACAGAGACAGAGACAGAATTCATGTGACATGGCATGTGTGTGGAGGTCAGAGGACAACCATGGGTATCAGTCCTCACCTTCCTCTTTGAGACAGCCTCTCTTGTTTACCACTACATATACCACTACATATATTAGGTGTGCTATCCCTTAAGCTTTCAGGGATGCTACTGTCTTTGCCTCTCAACTCACAGTAGGAGTGCAGTGATAACAGTTGTATACTCTACTGTGTCCAGCTTTAATTTGGTTCTGGTTAGCTGAACTCAGGTTCTCACCCTTGAGTGGCAAGCAGTTTCCTCACTGAGCCATTTCCTAACTACCCCTTACATGTCCCTGTTAATTGGCAGGTTGGGGATGGGTAGCTGTGCTGGCTAGTTTTATGTTAACTTGACATAAGATAGAGTCATTTTGGAAGAGGGAACCTCAATTGAGAAAATGCCTTCACCAGATTACCCTGTGGGCAAGCCTGTGGTGCATTCTCTTGAATGGTGATTAATCTCACTGTGGGTGGTGCTACCCCTGGGATGATTGTCCTGGGTACTAGAAAAAAAGCAGGTTGAGCAAGTTATGAGGAACAAGCCAGTAAGCAGCACTCCTCTATGGCCTCTGCTTCACTTCTTGCCTCCAGGTTCCTACCTTGAGTTCCTGCCCTGACTTCCCTCAGTGATAAAGTTAAAATAAAATAAGTTAAAATAAACACTTTCCTCCCCAAGTTGCTTTTTAACATCATGTTTTTTCATAGCAATATAAACCCAAACTAAGACAATAGCTAAGTCTATCTTGTTGGGGGTGTTATAGCCCACACTTAACCCTAAAAACTCCAGTAGCAAAAGCACTTTTGTGCAGTGGTACCAAAGCTGGGGTCCCTCAAGTCAGTACTAGATCCCATTGGCTGCCCCATCTTTACTGACACATTAGCTAGATGACCTTGGACTTACAGCATTCAGACAAGACAATCTTGGTGAAAGTCATTTATGAATGAAATACAGCTGCTTGGTTTGGTTACTCCCCTGAGATATATATGAGTGCTGTCCTGCTTCAGAGTACCCACCTATGCAACTGAGCTGTGTCCTAATCAAGATTGGTGCTAATATCTTGCACATCCATGTTCAGAATTATTCCTTGCTCAGAACTGGCCAACTCCATGCTCTTCTTTTTTAAAACTGTAAAACTGATGAAGCCACTAAGGAAATCAGTATGGATCATTCTCAAAAAATTAAAACTAGGACTACCATGTGACCCAGGTATACCACTCCTTGGCATATACTCAAAAGACTCTAAATCTTATCACTGAGATACTTGCAAATATGTTAATTGTTTCACACTATTCACAGTAGCCAAGGTGTGGATCCAGCTGATCTGTCCATCAGCAGATGAATGGATAAAGAAAATGTGGTCCATAAGCATCATGGAGTTCTATTCATTCATAAAGAAAAATGAAACCATGATATTTGCAAGAAAATGGATAGAACAGAAAATTACTACATAAAGTGAGGAAACCAAGGCTCAGAAAGACAAATGCTGCATGCTTTCTCTCATATATGGTTCCTAAATTTTAATCATATTTATGTATATATATATATATATATGTGTGTGTGTGTGTGTGTGTGTGGAGATAGATCATGAGGGTAGAATGGAAAACATAGAAAGAGGAGAATAACAATATTAAATGATGGATGAGGGGACAAAAGAGGGTAACAGGATACATGTGACATGAAAACTGTCTTAGTTTGAGTTTCTATTGCTGTGAAGATACACCATGACCATGGCAACTCTTATAAAGAAAACACTTAATTGGGGTGGCTCACTTATAGTTTCAGAGGTTCAGTCCATTATCATCATGGTGAAGAGCATTGTGGCATGCAGGCAGATGTAGTGCTGGCTATATCTTGACTTACAGGAAACAAGAAGTCGACTGAGACACTGGGCGGTATCCTGAGCATAGGAAACCTCAAAGCCTGCCCCCACAGTGACACACTTCCTCTAACAAGGCCATACCCACTCCAACAAAGCCATACCTCCTAATAGTGCCACTCCCTATGAGATTATGGAGGCCAGTTATATTTAAACTACCACAAAAGCTATTAATGTAACGAGGGCCACCAGGAGGAGAGTGGGGGGAGAGGGAGGGAGGGGGGTCAACAATACCAAAGTAAGTATGGGAATGCTTTGTATGCTAATTTTAAAAATAAAAATCCTTAACTTAAAGTTCAAAAAAGGAAGAAATCTAATGTAAACTGTCAAAAATAAATAAAACTATAGATTTTAACTTCCAGGACCATTCGTCAGATGGACAACCTGTTAACTACCTAGGATCTCAGCAAAAAGGAGCTCTTGACACTCTTTCCTCTCCAGTTACTGTTGAAGGAAACTACAGGATGCCTGGAAGCACATAGTTCTGATAATGGGGTGAGAAACAACCTTTTATCTTATGTTAAGCTACTGTCTCAGTTTGCGTTCCATTGCTAGGATAAATTCCATGACTGAAAGCAATCTGGAAAGGAAAGGGTTGATTTCAGTTTACAGTTATTGCTGTGCAATAACTCACAGCAGGAACCTAGAGGCAAGAAATAAAGCAGAGGCCACAGAGAAATGGTGCCTACTGTCTTGCTCTGAATGGCTTGCTCTGCTAGCTCTTTTATGCCACCCAGGACTACCTTCCCAGGAGTGGTACCATCCACAGTGGGATGGGCCCTTCCAAATGAATTAATAAAAGGAAATGGCCCGACAAACTTGC
Source organism: Neotoma lepida (assembly GCA_001675575.1). NCBI lineage: Eukaryota > Metazoa > Chordata > Mammalia > Rodentia > Cricetidae > Neotoma > Neotoma lepida. Next base: position 1,399,370 of record LZPO01095773.1, read on the forward strand.
CTACAAGCCAATATTATGGAGGCATTTTCTCAATTGAAATTTCCTCTTCTCTCATGATCCTAGTTTATATGAAGTTGACAAAAAAAATTAACCATCACTGCCACCATTAACTAATTTTCCAAATAATTGTGGTGTGAGTATGTGTGTGTTTGTGTGTACACATGTACATGTATGTTGTAGTATGCATCCAGGTGCACACTCCACTCCCAAGTGGGGAAACTAGAGGGGGATGTGAGGACTCTTGCTCTATTACGCTCTACCTTATTTTCTGGAAACAGGGTCTCTCACTGAAGCTGGAGCTATGCTGGTAGCCAGCAAGACCCAGGAATCCTTCTGACTCCACTCCACCTCCCACAGTGCTGGAATTACAGACACGCATGCAATGCAACCATATCTGGCTTTTTAATATGAGTTTGGGAATTTGATCTCAGGTCCTCTTGCTTGCACAGCAAGCATCTTTACCCACTGAGCCATCTCCCCAAGCCAATAGTCTTTGTTTTTTTTTTTTACAAAAGTAACATATGTTGCATTGCAAAATTATGCCGCTTTGTTCTAGAGAGTAAGATTCTTGTTCTTCCTCTGTCCACATACATGCCACATTTAACTTTTCATTTTTTTTCTCATGGTAAGTTGTTTGTTGTAAGATAATTTACAAACCCCTTTCTGTCTCTGTATCTCAGTGGAGCACATTTCTTTTGAGAAAGACAGCAGTCCGTCAAAATCAGTTTGTTGAGTTTTCCTTCTTTACCTCTTGTCTAAGGATGCAACTTGATCTTCATTAATCCTGAGCAGCAGCCCCAGAGATGACTTCAATCAACCCCTTCATGAGGATAGCTGCACGGGTGAGGTTGAACATCAACATCAATTTGTTAATCATATCAGAGGCATTCTTGCGGCTGCTACCCATAGCTGTCATCCCAGCACTGTGCTCACTGGTGGCAGACTCCTTCAGGTAGATTAGATTTCTGGTGATTCTGCAGCACATCAGCAACAGTGTCATGATAAATGCTCCTGCTTTCAGCACTTGTAATGGTATTGAGAGATACAAGGGGCTTCTCTTCTGTCTTATAGGAGATAGCAGGCTTGAACTGATTGAAAATGATAGAGCCTTCATCAAAATCATATCCAGACTTTAATAATCCAGGGGCAATGATTTACTTATCTCCAAAAGAAATAAGGGCTTTCATCCTAAGTCTTTGAATGACACCAAAAACTGGTCAGAGTGAGTCCCTTAAAATATTCCCCTGATTTTTTTTCCCAATCCTAACAAGCATAACTTCTTTTCCATCTGCTGTGAGGATAGTCACTGAGGAATGAATAGTCCCACAAAGCCTTCAACCTGAGGACACACTAATAAGGTGTGTATTTCTTCTTGTCCCCAGGACCCTTACTATCAGCCTTCTCATATAGAGTCAAGGAGCCTGTTCTGTACACCCAAGCTGGCTTTTCCTGCTCAGCATTGATGTACTTCACAGCTGGCACCATCTTCATAGACTTGGTAATTTTCTGTATATTTCTAATGGACTTCAGTATCCTGGTAATATCTTTCAAAGTTGTCATGTTTCAAACTTGGATCCATTGCAGCTACAAGGTGCAAGCCAAAAACCCAGTGATGCTGGCTGGTGAAAACAAGGTGAAATCTTGAAGGCCAGGCAGACAGGCCTCGCTGCACATGCATGGAAGCTCCCTGTTCACTAGCCCTGTTAGCTGGTGTGTTTAACTTTGAATTTTTTAAACTGTTTCCATGTTTCTAAATAACATACATACATAGTTATTTTTTCATTCATTAACATGGGTTTATTTTCATCTAATAGTAGATGAGGATTTATTGTACTTACAACCCCTCCCATTGCACAATAGAGTTATACCACAATGTAAAGCTATCATCCTTGAGATAATGGAAACGCTTTCACTACTGACCCAAAGAATATGCTATGACTACATTTTCTTTAGTGTTCAATGACATTTTTAAAGGGAACTTGTGATTAGGTAATCTTTTTTTTTCTTTGCATACCGTGACCAAGTCTGCTAGTATCTTCTAGTCATCTTGTCTCCAGCAACATATAATCACACAGATCCAAAGCCCTTCTGACCCAGATTAGTGGGCATAGTCAGGAAACCTGCCCAGGAGCATGATATTGGAACAGAGTGTGAAGGAGGCTCTATTAGTTTTCCGTGGCTTCCCTAGAAGAATATTATACTATGAACTTTGGATCTTAGAAATTAATGTACCAGGCTCTGGGGACTTTCAATGGGAGACCTTGCTTTGGAGGAGGTGGGAATGGGGGGGTGGGTTGAGGGGGAAGGCTGGGGGCGGGAGGAGGGAGGAGAGGGAGTTCTGTGGTTGATATGTAAAATAAACAGTAAATCTTTTAATAAAAACAAAACAAAACATTTTTACATTTTTTTTTATTTTATGTGTATGAGTGTTTTTTCTTGCATGTGTGTATGTGTACCACATGCATGCAATACCTGCAGAGGCCAGAAGAAGCCATTGTAGGGGTGGCTGTCTGTGCTTTACCCCTGAAGCACCACCCCTAGTAGGTAGCAGGTAATTGCTAGGTACCTGGGCCCCGGGGGGGGCGTGGCCAAGGGAGGACCCCTTAAGACCTGGAATGCATACGTGCTTGCTCTCTTGGCTACCTCGTGGTCTTGGATGCTAGATGCTGGTACTACGGACCAAGGCAGAGTTCTCCAGAGAACTGCATTGGACCGTTCCTCACCCCTCCTGGACCCTGAGACCAACTTCCTTTTGCTTGTTGTAAGTTAACCCAAAATAAACCCCTTTGATTATCAGATAAACTCCGTGGAATTGCCACTTTAAGCCATAGATCCCGTGGAACTAGAGTTAGAAAGAGTTGTGAGCCACCATGTGGGTGCTGAGGACCAAACCCAGGTCCTCTGTAAGAACAGTTAGTGCTCTGAACTACTGATCCATCTGGCCAGCTTGAGAAAATCAATTTATTATCTTACTGTTTCATGAGTGAAAAATAAATTTGCAGACAGTGTGACTTGGATGACTTCTATACTTTTAGTGTCACAAGGTCTAAGACATGGTAGCTGCATTTATTTCTGGGGCTTAGGGATGGATTTGCTTTCATGCCTGTTCAGTTGTTCACTGAATTCCCTTCCTTACCTTTGTAGGACAGAGGTCCTCATTTCCTCACTGGCTGTCAGCCAGAGGCCAATCTTTGCTCCCAGAGTCCACACTCATTGCTTCTCACAATTTTCATGTCGTGTCTCCCTTCAGCAAAAGTAGGTATAATGGCTGTGAGTTGCTCTCATATTTCACGTCTCTCTGACATTTCCTTTTTTCTCCTTTTTTTCTGTAGCTCTCTAACTACAGCCAAGAAAAAAAAATGCCCTCATTGGAATTGACCTTCTCAGATCACTCAGGATCAGCCTCCCTATCTTGAGGTCTATAAGCTGTTAAATTTCTAAAAGTCCTCCTTGCTACCCAATAGCACGTTCACAGAATCCAGAGATTATGACCTGAATATCTTTGGTGGCCCTTCTACCTACAAAAGATGCATTCAAGACAATGAGAGAAAGCATGTTCTGGCCAAAAGTCTGGAAGGATGAGAAAACATGAATTTCCAGTCAGTTCATAATCATGGCAGTGTGAATGAAAATTGGGTTGGTGTGGCAGGCATAGGGCCAGGTAATAATGCTCACTGTTTTGGCTCTCCTGTTTTTCTGGGTTTATGTGTCTCTTGGTTTCTTTTGGGTACACTATATCAGAATGTTGCATTGCAGCCTTGTCAAGTGTGTGTCCTTTCGATCTGAATTCCTTCTGTTAGGTCCTATTCTCCAACACAGCCTGCTTTACTGCCAGCTTTCAGCCTTTTCCCTTTACAATCATCTCGCTGCTCATTGTACAGGCAAGGAAGAATCTTTGCAACTGGAGGGTTTGCCATCTGGATGGCCATATGTAATCCCATAAATCCTACTCTAATTGTTCACAACACTGCTTTCTTCATGTAGTTATGCTCTTCAGTGGATCCTGATGCCCCCTCATTCGACTCTGAAACTCAAATAGTGTGTGTGTGTGTGTGTGTGTGTGTGTGTGTGTGTGCGCGCGCGCGCGCACATGGCAGCCAGAGGAAGACATCACTTTCTGCTTTATTCTCTTGAGATCCTTGAAACAGGGTTTCTCACTGAACCCAGAGCTCACTGTTCTTTTAGCTAGGATGGTAGACAGTAAGCCACAGTGATCTTCCTGTCTCTTTCTCATCCTCAGCACTGGGGTGGCAGGCACTTACATGGACCGGGGTGGCAGGTGCTCACAGGGACACACCTGGGATTTTACCTAGAATCTGAGTCAGGTTTTCTTGCTTGTACAACAAAAGCTCTTACACACTGAGCCATCTCCACACCAACCTCTCAAATCAAATTCTCTTTCTTTCTCTCTTTCTCTCTTTCTCTTTCTTTCTTTCTTTCTTTCTTTCTTTCTTTCTTTCTTTCTTTCTTTCTTTCTTTCTTTCTTTCTGGTTTTGTTTGAGTTTTTGTTTTGTTTGTTTGTTTTTTGAGACAGG
>LZPO01095773.1:1435220-1454842 GCA_001675575.1 Neotoma lepida
AAGGTGAGACTCATGAGGGAATACAAGGTAGTGGTGTTAGGGAGCGGAGGGGTTGGCAAATCTGCCCTCACTGTGCAGTTTGTCACTGGGACTTTCATTGAGAAATATGACCCCACCATTGAAGATTTCTACCGCAAAGAGATCGAAGTGGACTCTTCCCCCTCAGTACTGGAAATTCTGGACACCGCAGGAACCGAGCAGTTTGCCTCCATGAGAGATCTGTACATCAAAAACGGACAAGGTTTCATCCTGGTGTATAGTTTGGTTAATCAACAGTCTTTTCAGGTAATCAAACCTAGTCTTATAATTTCTTCGAAGGGGGTGTGGTAATCCTACATGTACTTCTGATTTGCTTGGGTTGTGGGTTAATGAGTGTGTTTGGCTTTTGAAAGTTTGGCATGGCATGGAAAAGCACTGGATTATTTCTGTAGAGTGCTAAAGTAACAGGGCATCGACAAATATTTTAAAGTTATTTTTAAGGAAAAGAAAAGTGAAAACGAAATAAGTCAGCCTGAGTATAGTTAGCCCTCGCTATAACCTGAAGTTGCTTATTCAATTCAACAAGTATCGATTAATGTGCTCAACAAACCATTTATAGTAATCTCAAGTAAATGGACCAAGAAGGAACAAATTGTTAAGTCCATTATCTCTTAAACATAGATAAAAACCTGTGTGCCTGCTTTGCCTTCCTCTACTTCTGTTTGCTTCTAAGTTCCTCAACTGGAATCCTAAATCTCAGTGCTGCAAAATGAGTTCAAGTCCTGTTTTCGTAGTATTTTACTTGGGGGAATGCAGCCCAAAAGGAAGTTACTAGTCTACAAGACTAGTACCTGGGATTCATAACCAACAAAAGTAAGAATGACTCTCCTGTTCTCTCGGTGATCCAAATCGTTTCTGCCGTCGTAGCCTATACTTACAGAAAATATGTGGAACTGGGAATGCTGAGCGCGGGCAGATTTCTTATCCCAGTAGGGTAGCCAACCTGGATCTGGTCCAGTTGCTTCAGAAAATCCGTCCTGCCTTTCACTGAAGTTAACGTTATTTTAAGAGATGCAATAATTGTGCTATTTATTCTTTGAAAATAAATGACCTTATATTGACCCGTTATATTGACCTCCATTGATTTAGGAAACATATTTTTTTTCTGCATTTAAAGGTATGCACTTAATGTTGCTTACTTAAGAAATCTTAAGTGCTTTAGCCAGTGTAATGTGCTAGTTTCACATTCTTTAGGAGTTGGAGTTAAAGTATTATATAGGAATTTTTCCAGTAACTTCATCTAACAACTTCAAGAACTTCTTTGTAAAGATAGTAAGTTCTGGGTAAATGAATCTAAAGTACATTTTAGGTAGATTCAAATTCCAAACAAAAGTACTGTAAAAGGATTTCCCCCAGAAAGTACTCAGGGTATTTTCTATCTAAGGGATCCTCAAGAGATTGCTTCTTATCAGCAGACTCTCCTGAGGCTGGGTGTTTCCTAAGAGTTCCACTGTATCCACTTCTGTTATAAATATGGAATATGGAACTGTGGCATTATTTCAGTAAAGACTCGGATTCTTTTGAGCAAAAGTTGGTATTCTTAGCTAAACTTGTTCCATAAGGATACCCAGAAATGCAGCTTACCAACTGAATTGGTATATTTGACCTGTGTGTGAGTGTTCTGTTTACTGTAATTACTCAAATACATATTTTATATTTAAGTCAACTCTTTTAAGTTACAAAACTAAAAAAAAATGCAATGCTGGGCCTAAACCTATAATATTGTCTTATATCAGTACAATTCTCTTCAAAAATTGATGTTACTGAAAAGTAGGTAAGGCTCTGATCTTTGTGTGAAAAATGAGTAGGGAAGCACACGTGGAAGAAGAAATGTATGACTTCTCACCCACACTCCAGATGCATTGTCCTTCTTGGGACATGTTCACTGTTACCACATAGTAAGCAATTTAAAATGAAATATTTATGTGTATGAATCTGGTTTTAGAACTGGATTTCTAAGCATTACAAAGTGGGTTTTTGAGGGGTTGTTTTTTGGGTGGGTTTTGTTGTTGTTGTGTTCCCTCTTTAAACACTTTCTCTTAAGCCCTCTTGCTAAATGGCTAGGAGTTACACAGATGCTGCAATCTTGTGCTGGGATAACAGGTGTTACAAGGAACGATGACAACTAGTCAGGTTTAAGGAGCTGGCCAAACATCTGTATGTACAAATGGATTAATCATATTTGGGAACTTGATTCCTTACTTGAAATAGACAGAGGGTGGGGGGATAGTGGTTAGATGAATTTTAAGGTTAGGGTGCAACTTACATTTTATATTCCTGATGCAAAGGCACAGCTAGTGCTTGTGGAGATGATCTAGTTCTCGTTTCTGTGAGGAAAAAATGACATTGTTGTCTTTATTTCGGTATGTGGTTTTAGCTTTATATAATCACCAAAGAATGATTTTTATGATATTGTAACATGTCTGCTGTGGAATACAAACATATAACTTTGTTCTTTTCCTTTGTGATTGCTTGAATAGGATATCAAGCCAATGAGAGATCAGATTGTGAGAGTGAAGAGATATGAAAAAGTTCCACTAATCCTAGTCGGGAACAAGGTGGATCTGGAACCAGAGAGAGAGGTTATGTCTTCAGAAGGCAGAGCTTTGGCTCAAGAATGGGGCTGCCCTTTCATGGAAACATCAGCAAAAAGTAAATCAATGGTGGATGAACTTTTTGCTGAGATCGTCAGGCAAATGAACTATTCATCCCTGCCCGAGAAGCAAGATCAGTGTTGTACAACTTGTGTTGTCCAGTAAAAAAAAAGGAAACCTCAATCATGGCCATACCGAGCAGGTTAGTTGTTGGTGGAATTGTATGGGCCACATGGCCTTTGGATTTTGATCAAGTGTGAAATGAACAGTTGGTTAATAGTAATACATACATACATTTGATACCACCTTAAATTTCTGTATTTTTAAAATAACATTTTTCCTCAGCATAAAACCATCATCATTCAATGCAGAAAAACTTTTTAAACTGTAGATAAGCAGAACAAAGGTAAGAAATTGTGTGTGTTGCCATTGATGAGACTTAGTTTTTAAGGAGTGGCTTCCTAGTTTTCCTTCTCAGCCTTACTTGATACCATTTGGATGGGATGATTCATCCCATAGTACATCTTTCCCCTGTTCTGCAGTCTTAGTGTCCAAGATGCACAGCAGAACATTCAAAAATAATATCACAAGATGATGATTAATTTTCTGATGTTTTTAATACTTTTATATTCTGGGCAAGAAAGCCACTATAATTGAAACCACCAATTTTCTAATCACCCAAGTACTTGATTTAACACAATGATTATTTAATCAAGTTCATCTGTACCTTGCACTCGTGCACATTAAGTGACCTCTGGTAACAACAAATTACACTGCCGCAAAGTACCTTCATTTCATTCTGAATACCTGATGAAATGAAAAGCTGCTTAAATCATCTGTGATATGTCACAAGGACCCATCCTGAGCACAGGGGTCATTTCTACTCAGCTTAATAAATAATACAATGAAGAACAATAAGAAATCTTCACACTTTATGGTAAATGATAGTATGGTTGTTAAGAGCTTTTGAGAAAATAAGGTTATGTAAAACTTTATTGTGCATTTAAGATGAGATGATTGTATATATATCTTGATTTTTCAGCTGGATTGTAGTCAGACAAATAGTCTCACTGAGAGTAGCACTTAAATAATCATATAAAGCACCAGTACTGTGCAAGACTAAGAAAACCACAGGAAATGCCAGACTAGCAAGACAGTATCAGGAATGCAACTGCCCCTTCTAAGCCAGGACTGACTTCCAGTGTAGGAAGCAGCTTTGCAAATGGCAACAGGCATGTCAGATCACAGACATGATTCCTAACCAAAGGTCTGCCTTTATTTGTGCTGCCTAGAGAAAGGACTCCTAGTCCCTAATTTATCTCTTTAGACAAGGACTCTTGTCAGATAGTGTCATCTTTGAAAATGAAGGATGACAACAGTGCTTTATTCAAAATGCTTTCACTCGTCAACCTTTACCATCCAAAAACATTGATTGAAACTCATTTATTTTATCTAGCTACATCTGTTGTTATAAACTCAGTGTTGGGACTGTAGTCTAGCTTATTATATACTGCTGGTAGTGTCACGCATCCAGTGTAGCTTTTGAAGTGAGAACAGGCTTATGTAGATATGTAGGTGATTGAGTCCCACGTTCTTGATTCTATAATCTGTCTTTTAAATTGTAAACCAACTTCAGGTTTGAACAAGTTCTGCAGGCTGATAGCATCTTTACCATTCATTTCTACTTCTCTCACACATTTGAACAGAAGACATAAATATATGCACTTTGTTTGAGTTTTATCATCCTTATACAAAACTAACCAAGTCTCATATACAGAGAGGGTCAATTGTTACCCCTGTAGGGAATTGGATAATTTCTACAGATATCATTAAATTTTTTATTATAAATCATATCTGAGTTTGTTTCACTTTATATGCTCTCATGATCTCAGTTTTCCCATTACTTACAGGGATATGTACATAGGGATTAAATATACCAAGCCTACTACGTTCATGTTTCTTGTTGATTAACATACTAAACTCAGATATTAATACTAGTAATTACACATTTTCATTAAGTGACTTGGTAATAATGTGTAGCTTTCTGCTTGGTTTTTTGTTCTTGTAAACAGAGCACATGGCTGAAGGAGTGGCCCCTGAAATAAAACACTTAATCAGCTGGATTTCTAAAGGATCTTTTAGAACAGTGTGCACTATATGAAGGGTTTTTTCTAACCCCAAATCAGATGGGAGTGATAGGTATGCGGGTCTGTAACCTGAGGCGGTTTGGAGTTTGTGGTTGTCCTTCCTCACTGTTACCTGAACAAGTATGTGATGAATGGTGAGTCCCTGTGAGTCATAGAGCCCTGAAGGCTGTCAGTTCCAGATCTAGACTGACGATCAAACTTCGACTAGTAAAGGTGACTTGAGAAGTGTTTGTCTTCATCTTAGAAAATTACTTTGAAGTTGGAAGTAATAGTATTTAAGACAGCAAGAGCATGGTTGCCGCTGATCATTGGCGGTGTTTCCCTGAGGAGGGGATTTAGTAGTGCTCTAAGGGTGCCTCCTGAGTATTCCTCACATTTATTTTCTAACACCCTTTAATTTGGGTCACCAATCTGTTGCCCAACACCTGCTTCAGGGCCGGGCTCCCATGATTGTTTCTTCCCCTTTTATCCTCTCACTGGCAGTCATTTTATTGTAAATTAGGAAGTGTGGCAGATTCTTTAGACCCAGCCACCATCCTGATTTCCTTACTGATCCACAGTGGCTTCTAGCAAGCACTTTGTACAACTGTTTCACTGAGCAGCCGCAGTTTCATAAAAGCCTAGGTCAATGTTGAAGCCCTTGTTTTAGTCCCTAAGACAGTAGCTCCTCCATCTGGTGGCTATTATTTCAATCAACAGTGTGCTCTTTGGGTATAATGGTATTGAGAAGGATGGCTGTTTTGTTAATAACAGACTATAAAAGAAAATCAGAGCAGTGTGAGAATTGAGAGGAAGGAGAAAGCAGAAATTCTCAGTACTCTGGGCTTTTGGTTCTGAGGGCTATCCTGTGTTTAGGGCCATCAAATGTTGAGCAACATCCCTGGCAGTTACTCAGTAAGTTTGATATTATGCTCCAACCCTCCACTTTTGACAACACATATTATCTCTAGAAATTGCAAAATATCCCTGTGGATGTGGGGGGGTAAAACGACCCCTGGTTAAGAACCAGTGAGCTTAAGTAGCTTGGGAACAGTAGCATTTGAGTCAGGCCTTGAAAAGTAGATATGGTGCAGGGGATGGAAGATAGAGGTTTTTCCTAAACAGAAGGAATCTGAAGAAAAGGCATAATAATACCCTTAAATATTCTAACCATTTCCCAAAAAGAAGGGAGATATGCATTAAAGTTATCCCTTATGTGATAATTTGGTCTAACCTTTTGGGAAATAGAGTTTTTTAAAAATGATGCTTGAAGCAGTCTTATGTGTCAGTCTAGTATTGATGAATGTTACAAAGGAAACATTTTTTAAAAAGAGGGAAATGTTTTCTTTACTGTGGTCTGAAGGTCTGAAAAATTTTCTACGATTTTCCTCAGCATGATATGGAACAGGTTCTCCCAAGTACAGTAAATGGTGCATCAGAATACCAAACACCAGGAAGTAAAATGAAAGAACAAAGATCATTATTTATGTCAGCCCCAGTTCATTATATATGTCAGCCTGAAGAAAAAGGGAGATTCTTGATTCAAGACTAGCACGTCATTTCACGTGGCAGCAGAATGCCCGGGATGGTAACAAAGGCTCCTGGGAGGCTAACCCATCTATGAATGGGATTTTATTCTAGCTGGGCTTATTATTTCTTAAATCAAGTGGGATGCATTCGAATTTTCAAGGTTTTTAATATAAATGTAGACTGAGAACAGTTTCTTAATCCTTTTTTTTCTTTTTTTTTTCACTAGATAAGATAGTTAAGCAAATGTGAAAGAAAAATCCCCAAGATTAAATCATATTATGTACCTTAAAATGCTGGCATTTTCATATCCAAGTTCAATATTCCTTGTGTGACTAGAAGCCTAGGGAGGATTTCTGTTGCAGAAAGTGCAGAGCTGTCAGGTGCATCTTCTGTCCTCTGCCCTGTTGAGCATGCCACTTGCAGTGGGGAAACACAGTCCCCTCTTCATATGGTGAGCCAGTGAGGAGAGGAGGATTTGGATTGGGGAAAAGCATGCTTTGGAGCAGAGTACCATGAGTGCCTACAGCGTAACTGGGGTGTTGGGGATGAGCAGAACTGTTTGCCTTCCCTACCACCCTTGATTCTCTTGGCCTATCTGACCCCCACAAGGTTCTCGGTTTGACACTTCAGAGGAGATGGGTGCCTAATTGGACCAGCACTGGGTGTAAGGGTGTCTGATTAGAAAGAGACCATGTATCTGTTCCCTCTTTAATTGCTTCTCACCTCAAGCTTAGGCTTTTATTGTAGAATGAAATGTGTGTGAGCCACTAAGTTTTACTACTCCATTACCTCTCTGGCTTAGAATGAACCATCAGTAGAATTAACAAAAATTGCATCATGGAGTTGGAGAATTGCCACCGAGGAAGCGTTCTAGCCTTACTACTGGAACAATTCTCCTCATGGGATTACTTCTCAGTGGAGTTGTACAAATCAGAAGATATTGTAACTAAGAAAAATTGAAGTCCTGTCAGTTGTTGGAAAAATGTATCCAATCAAAACCATATGCACAAATTCCTTGGATTAGCCACAGTATTGGAAATATTGCTTTCAGAGAGTACTATTTAAAGTTGTGGGGAACAGTACGTTACTTGGTCTGATTCAAAGTTAGCAATTGGAAGCATATCGTTGGCCTCACATTATTACCACTGGACATGGTGACAGTATTTGAGATGTTAAAATTGAATTGATCATGTTCGAACATTTGACAATTGGAGATCTAGACAATAAGAACAGTATCTAAGCCCTTCCTTTTGACTCTGGGTTCATCATACACACTCAGCATGTGTGTCTCTCTTCCAGCATGGCTCCATCTCCCTTCAAGGCATCTCTGACAGAGATTCATCTTTTGTTGTTTATTTAATGGGAGACAATGGATACTTTTAGTGATTTGGTCTTCCTAGTTCAGTGTCTATAAACTTCATGTAAATTAGGGTAAAGAAATGAAGCAAGATAGGTAACAACAACAATAAAAAACCTGCCTCTGTCACATAACAGAATCCCACCAATACAACTAATATTTAGCTCAAATATGAAAACGTCAAGTAACAATTACAGAGAATTTTATCTTTAGGATTGTTTCTTACTTAAATCTTCAGAATTTCAAAGGTCTGAAACCAGAAAAAAAAAGAAAGAAAAAAGTAACTGTGGTTGCATATCTATATTTGCTAAAACTATAAAAATTATGGTAGCAAATACCATTGTGTTTTAAAATGGAAAATCTATCCAAGCTAAAAAAGAGATTCACAAACTGCTAGCCCCTCATGGTCCTTTGTTACCATCCCAGGCCTTCTGCTGCCTTATGAAATGATGTGTTTTGTCCTGAATGAAGAATCTCCCTCTTTCTTCAGGCTGACATAAATAATGATCTTTGTTCTTTCAGGTCTGTGTTTGGTACGTTTGTGTACCAGTTTACTCTACTTGGGAGACCCTTTTTCATTTATTGAGATAGTGTTTGAACTATTGTTTGCTTCTATTTTTTACTCTGATCATTTTATTAAAGAAAATATTAAATAAAACCCAACACTTAGTGAGAGTTTGAGTAGAAGCTGCCAGAACCAAGATTTGTTTGCTGGCAGGTAGCTTCAATATTACCTTATGGCATGTGGGACAAGGAGACAGCAAATTAAGGCTTTGCAGCAAGTGTACCTCAGTGTGATGGCCTGCGAGGGAAAATGTACTAATCGGACTGGCTGCCATTAGACCTTCTGGAGTGGTTTTCTTTCAAGTGAATGAGAGTGTTAATAAACTGAACATTTTGCTGTCACTGTAGAGCAAGGACATTTACATTTTCCATCTTGAACATTCCTAATATGAGAGCCACTGTCCTTTTGGCTTAATGAAAGAAGTTGCTTCAGGATTTATTGCTGCAGAGGATTATAATTTATGCTCTCTTGAAAAGTGACCCTTAGTACTTTGTTTAAAGGTGTACTCAATGTTAATATTGGTGAGTGTTACTCAGAATTTATCTATATGGTTTGATCTCACTGGAGGCGTGTAGATAGAGCAAATGTTTCTCAGGGTTTTTTGGTGGAAAGTGATGGGTGTGCAGTTTTTATTTCATATAGAATGTTCTTAGTAAGCTGGTTTGTGCTATGTAAGTATTTTGTCACTTTGATGTTAGAGTATTAAACTGTTACATTTTATATCTTAAATATGATGTTATATCTGAAAAATTCAAGCTCTTGTATATTTATTTTGGAAATCTCAAATTAGAATTTATGGTACACTGTTTTGAATTAATTGGGCTAAGTCTAATCTGAATTAGTGAAAAGTCTAATATTATATATAAATAATCAAATACTTTTTGGTTTAAAAGATATATAAATTCTAACTAAGCTTGAAAAGAATGAATGTCCTTAGTTTAGGTATTAAAGAACTGATGATCTGATCCTAGTGGTTTAAAAATCAATAACATGGTTGGGAAGTGAAAGCAATTCCTGATGTTATATACTCATTGTATGGAGTGCTTTCACATATTGCCTTATATGATAGAGACAGCAACGCTCTGAGGAAAGGACTTTCCTCACTATTTTAATGATAAGGAAACCGGACTTTCTCAAACTTAACCCATGTTCTAATCTAATACTTAGCTTTCCACGTTTAAGCCTGACTTTTAAGTAGACAAAGTTTTTATGATGGTTTCTAAAGACGAAGATTTTCCTAATATGTTTAGGTGGCAGAATTTCAGTAATGATGAGTGGGAAATTCTTTCAAAGTAATGATATTTATGATACAGCTAATGAGAACACATTCTTTCAGGCTCTTTGAACACTAATAGAAGTGTAGCTGTCAAGTGAATTTAAAGTTACGTGTTTATAAACATTGCTAGAGCTCGTGGAGATCTTACACCAACTTCACTTGGCACTCTTTCATGGTTGGTTTTCTTTTGTTTTAGGCCATTATGATAACAATTTTTTTATCTTCTACATTAAACAACAGACACAGTTTCATTCCTACAGAAGCCAGTGGGTGACTCAGCACCGCTGAAGGACATAATGTTTGTCTGAATGATACATTTTTCTGTCCCAGTATTAAATGGAAGGCAGAAATCTGTCAGCTATAAGGATAGAAACTGAGGAGTCTCTATTACAGAAGTTCTTGTGAATGGGAGGGTGTCCATAAAAAGAACAGATCAGAGTAGGACATGTGACCTGCTGCATGTCACCCCAGGTTTGAGCGTCTACATTCTGAATCATACTGAATTCCCACAAAACCAAACTTTGGAAAAAGTAGTCTACTAACAAGGTAACTCATAATGAGCATTGAATTCTGTCACCATTTCCAGTTATAGTTGGAACAGATCGAATTCAAAGCAGGCCACCCTTTGCCCCATCTTCTGTATTGTAAGATCATTTTAATCAGCACAAATGTTTTTAATATCACCTACGTGTAAGTAGGAAGTGTCATAGTATTATAAGAACTAGTAACAGAGACACGGTGTATTCTATCCAGTTCAGCTTTACTATACTTTGCTTTTTGGTGACTTTTCTGAACATTTGCAGAAAATTATTTCGTTGCTTAAACTGATGGAGAGCACAGTGAAATTATACCCTAAGATCCCATGCTAGTGACTGTTAGCATGCATGCATTCATATATACGGATCTGTTGTCAGGGTTGTTCTGAATATTCTACTGTATATCTCTAGGTTTTCATGAAATGTCTTTGATCTTACTTGCAGATAAAACTCAGAGGAAATTTGCACAGATGCTGCTTTGGAGAACTTTACAACCTGGGTTGCAGAACTGAGCCTTGGTAAACCTGTCTCTATCACAGCATGTTGCCATACATCTAATGAAGTGCATAAGGTTTTTGGCCCTCAAGATCCAAGGACCTTAACAGTAATGCTTAGCACGTTTACCATACATTGGAAATCTGTTCTTTATCAATCCGTCCTTTTATAGCTTTTTAAGTTCTTGTTGATGGCTAATATGAAAGGGTTAATTTTTAATATGTTAGTTGATTTCTTTAATCAGTTTCTCAACTTGTATTTATTACTCAAACTCAGTATTACCTACTCAATGCCTTTTAAAAGAAAGATATAATGGAGAAAAAATTGAGCCTTAAACAAATGGTTACTTCTGTATATTACCTCGTACCAATGCTTCATCCTATTTGTAAAATCTTTCTCCTTTAAATGGTTGGTTAATACTTTGAGACTTTGTTTACGTGTGGCAGTGTTGTAATTGGAAACTAAAGATCAAATTTTACCTGTATGGATGTAATTTCCCTTTTCTTCAAGTGCAGTTTGTGACGTGTTTTATAATTAACAATCTGAAAGTTACAGGTGATATTGGGAGTTGACTGTACAGCATTTACTTGAAGAGTTTATTGGATTCCATTAGGCCTTCACATGTGTTAATCTCATTTACAGCATTGAATTGCAGCAGTAACATTTTCCTTTCTGTGAAGTTCTAAACTTAGTTATGACCTACTTAGTAATGCCTTTGAAAAGGGATATTGTGTCCATGGTAAATTAATTGTATACCTAAACAGAGATAGCTCAGCTTTGCCTGTCAGGCTTGTCATTGACATCTGGTAGACTTCTGCACATGTAAAATTGAATTCTAATAAAATCTTGTACACTTTCTAGTTCTTAATATTTGTCTTTCCGAACTGTAGTTTAAAGCAATATTTGTTAATGTTTTCTTGCACTATCACAACTGCTTTTTAGTTATTTTTCAAGAAGCATGTTCGTAGTAGAGACAAAAATCTGTGTAACGGGAGGGAGAATAGCGCCAAGTCTTTGGCTGTTTTCTTTTTTTTCATTTTTGCAAATGTGCTTTCTGATAGCCATTGCCTTCCATGTTGTTTACCTAATCAGCACATTTTGTCTGAATACTTGAACATTTTACCAGTAACGCAGGTATAGGAACAGGAAAAAAAACTTACAGTTAGTAATCTTTTGGTTTAGTTTTAACATCATGACCAGTGCTTTTTCTAGGAATTATTTTTCAGTGTGTAAGTTTGACAGTATTTTGTGTTTGGGTTTTTTTTGGTTTTATTTGTGTGCTTTTAATTTGCAGAAGTTAGTAACTGCAGCTCACCTACTGCACCAAAGTTCTCAATTTTAGGAGCCCAGCTTTAGTCATTTGAACATGCTTCTAAATAAAATAAAACCAAAACTATACCTTTGATCTATAATAATAGCTCAATAACTTTGTCAAGAAAAGCTCTACTATATGCAGTGATGGTTTGTGGAAGGGTGTGGCAGTTTGAAATTTGTATTGTGTGTGGTGTTCAAATAAAGTGATATCTACAGTCATGTGATTTATTGGTCAGCGTGGCCATTAATTAATGAGTAGAAAATGATTAAGCTTTGATTTCCTTTTTTTAAATCGTGTTGCATTTGATTCCTGATCAGATTCCCTCAAAGTGAGCTCTTATTCTTCAATCTGGGATTTGATGGTGAGATTATAACGGTAGAGGCAATCGAAATACTGTTCCTTATTTACAAACTGCTTGAAATTAATATTTAATTTAAGTTTGCACTTTAAAACCAAACACTCATTTCAGAGTAGTTTAAGTGGTTGTGGCTCATCATTACTAGCTCTGTGAAATTCTAAAGGAATCAAATAATTCATGATGACTTCAATTTTCTGCAGACTGATTTTTATACAGTGTTTCTTTCCTATGGATATTCTTCCCTCCTTCCCTTCGCCTTCTGTCACCTCTATCTCTATCACAGTGTTCATTGTCATTGACCTCAGCAGCAAATTTCACTTGGATTCACTTAGGATCACAGGAATCAGGGGAAAAGTGATTTTAAAGGTGGTTTCTCCAGCACATTTTAAGAAAAGGGACCAAAAGTTATTTTAGCTTCCTCAATAGATTGCATGTTGCTTATTAGGATAAGAAATGAATATTAAATGCAATATATGTCTTGTCTTTACTATGGCATCTGTTTAGGAGTTGTTCAAATCACTGCAGTAGGGCTCTGCAAATAAAATCATGTAACCTATTATCATGGATCTAATGTACTGTAACTTTATCAGTGAACGGTAAAAATCTCGAATAACAAGTACAAACATTGAACAATTACCTATGAAGATTTGTAAAAGTAAAATTTTTCCAATAGATTTCATTCTTGTCATTTTGTAAGACGACCCTGCAGTCCACCTGTTTGTAACTTTTTTAATAAAATAGATATCTGTATTACTGAGGCTTGTCTCTTTAATTATTTAATTATTGGTATATTGCTTCTTGTTCTAGATTTGATAACTTGTATTTCTTAGCAGAAAGTCATTATCCACATCATATTTATTATATATTTAAACAAAAATTAAAAATTTATTCACTTGTTTCCTTAGTTGCCATTTTGATATTGTGGGGAGAGTATTAAAAGATGTCCTAAATTATAATGCTTAATCGGAATAACTCAGAAGTGATAAATAATAAGTAAAAAATGCATATAACTTAATCCTTATGCAGAAAGTGGCCCAAATACAAATTTATTGGCTGGAAACTATCCATAGATTAATAATTTTAGGAAATATTATGTGTGTAATTAAGTTTTGATATATCAAATTAGGAAAATTCAAACACATTAAGTTATCGTTTTGCTTTTGGGGTGCCATTTGTTTTGTTAATGCTTGAAATTGAACCAGAGCCTTGTACACACTGGGCAAACTCAGCTGGATTGCTACATTGTTTTATCCATTTAAAGTTTTTGCCAGTTAATTCACTGTTGATCTCAATACTTTTAACTTGAACTGTGTAGGTGTTCTAACCTTACTTTTTAAACATAAGATCAACTTTTTAAATTGGACAGGCCTGTGCAGATGCGTGTGAACTACATTTGGGAATTCAGAAGGAATTGGTCGATGTGTATTCCTGTGTCACAACATATAGAAAACGTTTATTGTTTATTATTATTATTACTTGTTTATTACTGTCAATCATCAGTCTTCTGTTGGGCTCCAGCATCCTGTATATGCTGTATTAGATACATCCTCTCAGTCTTCCAGGGTTTGTTCAACTTTCTTTGGCTAAAGGAATAGAATCCCTTCATGTAGTGAGGCCCACATTTTTAACAGAGGGAGCAAAAGAAAGGATGGAGCGGTACAAGAAAGAACTAAGGAAAAATAACCAGATGAGCCAGAATTAGCATCAGGTATCAGAAGGAGACTATATCTGAGATCATCCTGAGAGGTCATTCTCATCTCGGAAGATGGTTCATCTAATCTTTACATTCCTTCAGGATATAACGTATTAGGGTCCAGATCTAAACCTGTACGACTTACTTAGGATTGAAGTAGGGGAAGTTTTTCATTTATAGTTGATGATACCAAGGTGCAGGAAAGTCATGACTTAAGTGCATAAAGGAAAAATCAAATGACAAAAACTGATTCTTTTGGACATGAATTCATCATTGGGTAGAATCAAACTGGTATTATTAAAATTAAAATCTTGTAGGGGCTAGAGAGATGGTTATAGGGTACTTAGACCAGGAAAGTGTTTTGTTGCCAGCACCCACATCAGGTGGCTAACAATGCTGGAACTCCAGTCCTAGGGACTCCCCACCATCTTCTATTGACTGTAGGTACCAGGTACACACACATAGTCTGTACATTCAAGAAAGCATTCTTCACAGACATTAAAGTTTTGGGTTTTATTTATTTATTTATTTTTAAAGAAACCTTGAAAAACCAAGATTTTTTTTTATAAAAGAAGAAGAAATGGCAGTTTTAACTCAGTGTGACAGTCCACGTACTATGGGTCCTGTTTAATGTGTGTGTGATACTGCTAAGAGTTTAATGTAAGACATAAGCTATTTTCATTATAGTTATTTTTCATTGGAAAGGCAATGTCTTAAATCAGGGATTTGGCAGCCTTTGACCGCCAGACAGAATCCAGCCCTGTTAGTGCCAAAAAGAACTGGTTTGATTTAGCAGCTGTATCCAGAATCTATCGAAGAGCTCAGCTGCATCCCCCCACCCCAGTACTTAAACTTAGAGTATGCATGGAGACTCAGAAGTGGAGCTGGGCCCAGTCACGTCCTTCTTCAGTAAAAAACACAACTTCCATGATTTTCAGATACTTTTCTTCGCCCAGGTTACCCTATTCAGAAATGCCATGATTTCTACCTTTGAATTTTAATTTGAGCTGCTTCCTTGGAGTGTGAGCACCAAGAATTTCGACCAAGTCACCTGTTTATGCTTAGTGCTTACCCCTAGTTTGTTATGAATATCCAATAAATGCTTTACAAAATAGGTATGCACATAGGTGTTCGCCCATTAGGACACCCTCTCCCTTGTTTCCTGCCGGATTTTCATATTTCACCAGTTGGGTACCGTGGAAAACATGGTTTTCTTCTTCATTTTTGATAGTGCTGGAATTTTTTTTTTTTTGCTTTTTCATTCTGTTTCTAATAGTGGTTTCTAAAATCCCTTCCAAAGTAACAGTGTAGTCAAGTATAGGAACCATGTGACTTGATTGAAAAGCCTTGAGTCCATGACCAAATCCTCTATGAGTCAGGGGACAAAATTATAATGAGTGGATTTAAGGCCTGCGCCACAGAATAAGTTAAATGTCTGGCACTGTAAATCTGGCTATGAACCCATGGTTGGAGAGCTCACAGGCCCCATGGGGATCCTACTATTATATATATTATATACTATATATTTTTCTGCTAAATAAATGGACATAATATCAAACTTCCCTCAAAATTTGTATCTCTCAGGCCTCATCAGAGACATTCCTTTGTATGGTGGACAGTGGTTTGTTCGCACAGAATCAACTGGTCAAAGTGCAGAGAACAAGGGTCCGTGGAGTGCTCAGCCACAACTGGGACATTTATACCACAACTTCTCCCCAAGGCTTAGGGACTATCCCAGAAGAGGGGGTGGAAAAATGTTAAGAGCCAAAGTCTCCTGTACATGACAGAAGTGCTGCTGTCGTTAAGTACAGCAGCTGTGGCTGTCTGCACAGTTTCAGGCCAGTCAGCATTCTAGTATGGAGTGGAAGGGGAGGCTATAAGCCGCTCTGCCTAAGGAACTATTGACAGTTCATGGCTTCTAGGGGCGGGACAGTCAGTTTTCTTAAGGATGTGGCTCTTGGTAGATCAATCAATCCCCAGTGATTGTCCCCAAACTCATGAGTATATGGACAGCACAAATTGGGAGTCGGTGGGTTTTGTTTTTTTTTTCAAAAGGACAACAACTTTGATGGCAGGGAGGTGGGTGTGGATCTGGAAGGAGTTGGAAATGTGAATGGGGAATAAATAGTAAATATGGTCAAAATATATTGTATGAAATTGTCAAATTTTTCCTTTAAAAAGTATAATCAGGAAAGCATTTGCTGCCCATCCTTGGGGTTCCTTTCCTCTCTACACCCAACTGCACTCAATTCTTATGTCTGAGAAAAATGTTCATATAAAGATCCCCAAGCTGTCAAATGTTTCCCTTTTAATGTGGCAACACTGCCCACTTGCCCTCTAAACCATCCAATCATCTCCCACCTAGACTGCTATAGTCAACTCCTCTGCCTTTCCCTTGTTCCTACCCCCATTTTCTCACTGTACTTGTCAACTAGCTTGTACCTCATTTAACTGAACTACTCACCCCACCCCGTCATCCTTTTCTGTATGAATCAGTTTAATGAGTGACGAAACCCTAAAACTCAGTTCCCAACTCCTTTCAGAGCAGTGGTTTTTTAAACAGTTTGCTCCTTGTCCTTCAAGCAGCCTACGACTATCCTGGGAATGTAAGGATGTACTCTAATACAGTACTCTGTGTGGTCTGTCATATAAGCAAGCAGTCTCCCAGATGCCCCAGAAAGCCCCCCAGGAACTGGATACTGGGGTTCTAGGCACTCCATTCTCTGCAGTGAACACCATGGAATGTCCTGGTGTTTAAAGCCTCTAGTTCAAAGCTCCTGCAGGCTGCTAGAATGTTTAAAAGTTGGGGGTGGTGAGGTGCAAGGCCACGCCCATGCTAACCTTTCCTTAGAACTTAAAAGTGGACAGATGCAATTATATTATCTCAAAAATAAATCTTAAAAATATTTGAGCTGTTACTCTGTTTGCATGAAGGAATAATAAGAAATACTACTGGAAAACCTAGAAACCAAAGGAATTCATGAGTATGATGATTGTAAGTAAAATAACATGTGCACTCAATTTTTTTTAAAATGAACAGATGTGAATTCTACAGTTGAGAAATAGAAATATCCCTGACAGTTCAAACCCTTTATGAGAAGAGAGTATAGTTTCCTGTGATTTCTCTTTTGGACATACTGGCTATCTTTAGAGAAAAATCCCCACTTTAAGTATAGAAATAGCATTCCCTAAGATCACTCTAAGCATGTTTTTAGTACTTTGCTTAGGTCCCAAAATGTACAGAAGTGAAGGGGAGGGCATTTAAAATACATACCGGGCTTTATATGCTAATTGTTGACCAGTTGAGTCTAAATACATGCTTGAGTCTCTCTGGTGGCTGTGCCCCAGCTCTTCCTGAGCCATAGATCTTTAAAATCTCCAGCTGGGTAAAGATAGCATTTACCTTGACCTAGGAATGGAAACCTGGCCCAGAAAAGTGGTTTGCTGGTACAGTAAAGTAGCTTGATGTAGATGTGAACTATTTTAGGAAAAATGGACCTTAAAGATCAGTGCCTTCATTTACCATTCATTGAGGTTCCAAGGTTGTGCCAAGCATGGTGCTATAAGCTGAGTGTAAATGATCTATGATACGGCCTCATGTTCTGAGAGAGCTTGCATTCTAACCTGGGAGACAGGCTTCCGCACAAACACCACGAGGCAATGTGATGTGTGCTCTAATGATATCGGCATGTCCCAGATGCCAAGGAGTCCAGAGGAAGGATTTGATCTCCTTTTTTGGGTCAAGGGAAGGTCAGAGGAATTTGCATTGTGAGTTGTTTCTTTAAGGCTGAGAGCAATTTACAAAAAAAATGAGCATTTCCAGTGGGCTTTGAAAGAATAGTGTGAGCAAAGATGTCCTGAGAGTCCTTGGTAGGCTTGGGGGGATCTACAATGAGTAGATAGCCGGCCGCTAAAGCACTCTGGCTTGAAAAGCGGGGCAGAAGGATGGAAGAGGAGGCTACAAGGCATCAACAGAGCAGGATTGGAGGCTCTTTGCTGGGACAGTCAGGTCTGGAAAAGTGGCTGCTACAATCCTGTAAATGATATAGAGCAAATACCTTGACTGGACGCCGTTAGAGAAGATGATAGTGACATATTAAAGTGGCCTGAGACATGGACTCAAGTCCTACTTATGCCTCTATCACCTCCAGCTTAAATATCTTTCATAACTCGGGAACCCATCTTACTAAGCTAGGTGGCAGGGATCCCACACATCATGTTAGCTACTTCCCATGTCCTCACATAAGCTATTTCCATCTCATGCAATACCACCTCCCAAGCCTCTTGCCTAAAGAGGGTTCTTTGGCTAGTACACAATGAGTACTTACTGCAATAGTTCACATTTACCTGTTAACACATTAGTCAGCTCCGCAAGGCAGTCAGCTTGGCCATTGGATGCACAGAAGGGATTCCATAAGTACTGAGTGCTTAAAGGAATTTTGGATGAAGAACTCAAAGGACTTGGTGTAATTATTTGTGATGGCATAAAAAGGTGTGTTAGTTCCTTTGCTTGTTGTGAAAAAATTCTGGGCAAAATAACTTAAAAGAGGAAGAGCTTATTTTTCTCACATATTTCTCCTGATGGGGAGGCATGGCAGCAGGCATGGGGAACAGATGGTCACACTGTGTCCACAATGAGAAAGCCAGGATAGAGCAGTGCAAGAGCTCCTTTGAATTTCTCCTTTTCATTCAGTTCTGGACCCAGCCCACAGGATAGCACTGCCTGTGTTCATGGTGGCTCTCCCTGCTCAGGTAAAGCCCTTTGCAAATGCCCCTGTAGACACACTCTCCCAGGTGTGTTTCCATGGTCATTCTAAATCCAGTCAAGCTGCTAGTACTTGCCATCTTGGGGTAGAAGTGGAAAGCTGTGGCTTTTAGTCTGGGCATTGGCCCTAGATTGTTTTTGTTTCTATGTAGGTTCCTCTGCTGGGTCTCTGCTTTTTATTGAGAAATGGTGGATGCAGTGTCTTGCCATGGAGTCCAGATTGGCCACGAATCCTACATCCTTCTGTCTCAGCTAGGCCAACATTGGAATTAAAGATGTGAGCCACCTCTCACCGTCCCTCACCTGCCAGCACCCCTGCTTTTACTCTTGGTATGTCATAATCCTTTCTGTGAGGCAACCAGACTAATCTCTTACAAATGTAAATAGAACCCCAGCCCTTTCCCAGGTCAAAAGCTCCCTGGAGCTTGCTTGTTTATCAGGATCAACTTTTGGTTCAGACTTCCTTGCAGGATCTGTCCCCTGCTGATTTGTCCACGTTCTTGTTTTCCACCCTTTTGCCCTTGATGCCCTTCCCCTCCAGTAGCAAAGGGCTTTGTAGATTCTTGAAAACGTGTCCTCTGTCCTGCAAGTCCCTTCCCCTTCTTTGCCAGTCTCTTACTCAGACATTGAATTGGTTGCCTAGCTGCCTCTGCATGTACTAGAAACTTCTTGGACTAAGCACAGAGCTGAAATCAGGTACCAGAGAGTGATAGTATTAGTAGGACTTTTGAATGAGGAAGTCCTGGGCTAGGTGGGAGCAAGGGTATGTGTTGTAGTTTTAACCTGGGGCGTGTTGAACCCTTGACAGGTGTGGATGTTTCTGATCCTCTCCAGGCACAAGCTCCTGTCTTCCATTCTTTCGTGGAATGGCATTCTTTTTTTTTTCTCTCTTTTTTTTTAGTTTATTTATTTTTAAATTAAAAAGATCTTCCACTTCTTTTACATACCAGCCTCAGATCCCCCTCTCCTCCCT
>LZPO01095773.1:1454917-1492306 GCA_001675575.1 Neotoma lepida
CAGAGGCAGAGACTCTTTTCAGTCCAGCGAGATAGCTGTCAACCTCCCAGTTCACACCAGCACCAATCTGGCTGTGTGTGGCGTTGCACACTAGTAGTTCCAGACAATTGAGACAGCAAGAGCTTGAACCCAGGACAACACAAACACTCTCTCAAACAGCAACTACAGCAACTATGCAAATGCACACCCAGTAGAAAAAAGAAAGTTAGCCAAGGTAAATTTCTAGTCTCTTTGCTTCCCTCTGTTCCTAGAGATGGAGAGTGGACTAGGGCAGAATAGACATGTTTCCCTCTGTCGCCCTGAAGTGCAGTTGTAGCCCAAGTCAAGTGACACTAGTAAAGGCTTCCTCATCCCTGCAATCCATACATTTGAAGTGGGTGAATTAAAGTCCTCCTCACTTTCCTTCAACCCAAGCAAATCTCTGTGTGCCTTAATTTGTTCCTGAGCAAATGAATATTCTCCTATCTTTTCCGTTGGGTGTGTATGCAGAGATCACTCACCCTACTGAGGACAGTCATTGTATAGTATGCATCCGTACTATCTCACACAAGTATATTCATTCTGTCCGGTATTGCTTCTAAATGGGTCTCATTAGGAGACCTGGTGATATATATTGTATAAATACAGCATAAATAAGGGTCCCTTTCTATCTTTCATTTTTTTCCAGTTTTTTTCCTCAGTGCTGGGAATGGAACCAAGAGTCTTCTTCCTCTTACTAGGGAAGTGCTCTTCCACATTATTACACACACACACACACACACCCCAGGGCAGACTCACAGGCATCATGTGCATTGAGAATGATACACATGTGACATGTAAACAGAAGGAAGGATGACTTCGGGTAGGAAGGGGACCAGTAAGGAGGGAGACTGTGCTAGGAACAAAGTAGAACATCTATAAAAATGTCATAGTGAAGTCACTAGTTTGGCTACTAACTTGAAATTCATTTCAGGAACTCTGGAGAGATGGCTCAGCAGTTACGAATAGGTATGACTCCTACAGAGGAGCCAAGTTTGGTTTCCAACACCTAGGTCAGATGTCTCAGGATCATCTTAACTCCAGGACTAGGATCTGAAACCCTCTTCTGGATTCTGAGGACACATGCACTCATATGCACATATCCTCTCACAGACATATGCATTCACTTCTAGTTTAAAACCAATAAAAATGAATCTAAAAATTTAACTTTGGGGCCAGTGAAAGGGTTCAGTGGATAAAGACATTTGTTGCTGAGCCTAACTACCTGATATCAGTACCCAGAAGTCACATGGTAGGAGGAGAGAAGAGGCTCCCAAGGTCTGTCCTGCGACCTCCAGGCACGCACCGTGGAACCCCCACACACATACACTCATGCACACAAATGCATAAATGCATATATAAATAAATGGAGAAAAAATTTAAATTTAAATTTAAAATTATTAAAATTAAATTAATTAAATTAATTAAAAAGAAAAAAGAAAAGCGAGCAAGATGGTTCATCAGATAAAGGCACTTGCCATTAAGTTTGATGACCTAAATTTGATTGCTGGAAACTTAGAGCCATGGCTTCGGGTTTTTCTCTGAACTCCACACACGCATCATGGACTGCACACACAAACACAGTCACATACAAAATAAATAAATAAACAAACAAATAAATGTTTTAAAAATTTAAAATGAAGATTCTCTATAAATGTATATATGTACATAACCATATGATATATATTCTTATATGTGAACTTATATATGGTTATATATGCTTTATGTAGTAACTTAAATTGTTTTCTTGTGTAGAAATTGTTAAAATATGTAGACAGGCATACTATCTGAAATGAAGCCATCCTTTTGATAACTAACAAACATAGTTGACAGTCCTCACTATTAGTAAGTATGTACTGAAAACAGTATTCATATATTCCTGGTAGGACTATACACTGAGTAGAAATTAGTTCAACAATAAAGGACTGTTTAGTAATATGGGTCTGAAAAATTGCTTGAATTTTCACACACTTGATTATATAATTCCACCTGAAATCTATGTAGTAGTAAAGCAAAGATACAAGCATGTATGTTTAATGATGTTTATTGAGACACTTCGGTGCTGGCTATTTTTTCTCAGCTTGACATAAAGTAGAATCATTTAAGAAGAACTCTCAATTAAGGAAATGCCTCTGATAATATTTATGATTATCCTATAGGCAAGCATTCAGAGCATTTTCTTGAGTAAAGATTAATATGGGAAGGCCGAGCCTACAGTGGGTGGTGCCAAGCTACGCAGGTGCTCCTGAGTTATAGAGGGAAGCAGGTTGAGCAAACCATGGAAAGAAAGGCAGTTAGCACTCCTCCGTGGCTTTTGCTTCAGTTCCTGCCTCCAGGTTTCTGCCTTGAATTCTTGCTCATGATGCTACAAATGTAAGCTAAATAAACCCTTTCCTACCCAAGTTCCTTTTGGTTGTAGTGTTTTATCACTGTAATATAAAATCTAACTAAGACAGCTTTATAATAGCAAAAAGATCTTGTGGTATATCCATAAAATGAAATCTTATTGCAGCCATGTATTAATTTATATATTATAGAATGTATAGTAGGAAATGTTCTTTTTTATTATTATGCTTTTGAAAAATATTTGATTAGTGTATATTTGTTGTATAAAGCAATAGATTTCATGACTTTTTGTTCAAGTATATTTTGACTTAATTCACTCCCTATTACCCTCTTCTGTTTCCTTCTCCACTCCACTTGTCCCCTTCTGCATCCCAAACACCATCTCTTCTATTTTGATGTCACATATGTGTATATATGTGTAGGGCATACATACACATATTCATATATACATATATATACATATGCTCTAGGTTCCACATACAAAAGAAAAATTCTATATCTGACTTATTTTGGTTAATATGATGATCTCCAATTCAATTAATTTTCCCATAAATGACATAATTTTATTCTTCTTTTTTGAAGAATAAAACTCCATTGTGTATATGTGTCCCAGCTTCTTTACTAGTCCATATGTTGATGAGCTTCTAGGCTGGCTCCATATATTGTGAATTCACTATTGCGAATAGTGGAATAGTGCAAGAAGAAATGGGTGTGCAAGTATTCCTGTGTATGCTGATTGCATTACTTCAGGTATTTTCCCAGAAGTGGTAGAGCTGGATCAATTTTAGCCCTTTGAAAAACTTCCACACTAATTTCCATAGTAGTCATACCGGTCTACTTTCCCACCAGCAGTGTGTGATTTCCTTGTCTCCCCACATCCTTGCCAGCTTTTGTTGTTTGCTTTTTGATGATAACATTCTGATACTGGTCAGATGGAGTTTCAGTGTAGTTTTGATTTGCAGGAAAATGTTCTTGATATAATGTTAAGTGAAAATGACCCAACAATATTGTATAAAGTAGCATAGTCCTAATACATTCGTGTGTGTGTGTGTGTGTGTGTGTGTGTGTGCGCGCGTGTGCGCATGAAAGTATTTTAGAATATTAATGGATATATGTAGATGGTGGGATTGTGAGCAATTTTTATTTCCTTTTTTATGAGTATACCTCCTTTTTGATATATACTTCAAGCTAGTGAGCAAACTGAGTTTTTTTAAACACATTTAAAAATTATTTTTAATTGTATTTGTGTGTCTGTATGTATGTGCATGTGAGTGCAGGTGCCTGTTGAGTCCAGAAGAGTGTGTTGTATCATCTGGAGCTAGAGTTACAGGTGATTGTGCGCTGTCTGACATGAGTGCTTGGAATTGAACTCAGGTCCTCTGCAAGAGTATGACATTCTCTTAACCATTGAACCATCTCTCCAGCCCCTGTACATTGCTTTTATAAGCAGAACAAAAGTTGTCATCAAGAAAGCAGTGTTAGTGGTAACTGACTGTGTAGAACAATTCCTTATCAGTGGGCGTATTAGCTACTCTTCTGATGCTGTGATAAAACAGCCTGACCAAGGCAATCTGCAGAGGAAAGAATTTATTTTGGTTTCCAATTCCAGAAGGATGAGGGTCTATGGTGGCAGAAGGCATAGCAGCAAGCAGCAGCCATGGTAGCAATAGCCGGAACCTGAGAACTCACATCTTCAAATACAACAAGAAAGCAGAGAGAGCAAACTGGAAATGGCATGAGGCCTTTAACCTCCAAGTCCACCCTTCTTACTCCAGCAAGCTGCATTACCTCCCCATAAAGTGTCGCCAACTGGGGACCAAGTGGTCAAATGCTAGAGATGCGGGTTGGAGAGGCAATTCTCATTCAGATCACTACAGCGGGTATTATTATTATAGCACATACATCGAAGACAAGTCCCAGGATTGTAGATTGTAGAAGATACCCTTCTGTTGCAGTTCAATAGCACTTTGTATCCTGTGGTCCTAAATTCGTTGGTCCAACTAATATCCCAGAAAGCCTAGCAAAAGCAACGGATTTTCTTTTACTCAGGAGGGAAAACAAACAAACAAACAAAACAAACAAACAAAACCACTCCTGCTATCAAAGCACCTAGAAAGTTCTGTCTCTACATGCTGGACTTGCCCTTGCCTATGAAATGTGAAGGAGAACTCTTGTTCATATATTTCATTCTTTTATACATATGGCATGCTTTTGTTGGCCCATGTCTCCTCTCTCAGCTCACTGAAAGGAGACTCCCACCATAAACATTTCTCTGGATGGTTTTAGGGGGGATCTCATATGTGCTTATGAATAAATACTGACAATTTGTCTCCACATTGCTTTTGTGTTTTCTCTTTTTCCTATTCTTTGGGTCCAGCTTGTATCCTCTGAGGGCTGTTGTGTGATCTAAGCATAGCTATATTTTCTGGGCATAGTTGACACTTGTATTGTATAATGTTGCATTTGGAAAAGACTGTGCTACATCCACTGAGCATCAGCTGCTTTTACTGGCTTCTGTAACTCACACTGGAGACCACAGTTTACTTCTATGTTCCTGGTAATAGCTTTTTCTAGATACCACAAAAGAGTGTTGGTTATCAGTAACTAACCTGTGCTCAGAGAAAATACACCTTTCCACCAAGGTCAACACAGAAAATTATGAGGGCTGTACAAGGCTCAAGAGATGGTTAACCGAGAAGATAAAGAAACTGAAACCCAGCCAGTGTTTCTCTGCCATGCAGCATAGATACAATGTTGAATCCATCCCACAGGAGGTGATGGCTACTTAATTCTAGCTAACCTACCTTAAAGGGCATTGCCCCGACTCAGCTTTGGGGATAGCTAGAGAAGGTATCACAGGTACCACTTAGATTAGCGGTGACCATGTTTGATATGAAGTCCAGAAACGGTCTGACCCTTTTAAAGTCCATACCACAATGAGAACTCTGTGACTTTAGTCACAGCAGTCTCCCCAGCCCCTAGCATAGAACCTGCAACAAAGCAGGGCTGAGTAGTCATTGACTGAAAATTATGAATGGAGTAATGGAGGTTCAAAACACGCATACATGTACCATAATGATAACATGTTTCCGCAAAACAACTCTTTTCCTTTAACTATAATATCTTTGGGGACGATAAGGTCAAGACACAGAACCCAGGAAAGTATACCAAGAGAAAAACTCAAGTGAAAAGCCTCTAGCCCCTGTTTAGCAAGGCCTCTCCCTTCATCTAGTGACAAAAGCTTTCTTCCTGGGCCAAGTGTGTATTGTGCCTCTTTCTTCCCTAGGATAAACGATCTCCCCAAGCTCCTGAAAATTTCAATACAAATACACTTTTGCCAGGCCTGCCTAACCTGTTTCCCAGCCATGCCTGGGCATGTGTGGATGCCAGCATTGACCCAGCTTCCTCTCTAGTAAAGACCCTCCCTCCCCCAACCACACAGGCACACATGGCCACGTTGAATGCATTCCTAACCAGAGCCAGACACATACACACACGTCTGTTCATGCAGAGCCACAGCCACCCACTTGTGCATTCACATACATGCCATCTCACAGAGCCATAGAAACAAGCATGCATGTGCATGTTTACAGACACACCATGCACATGCCCACGCAGAAGCACATGCCCAGAACACCTTTCTAATAGACTCGTAATTAGTTGCAGTCCTTTGCCAAGGAACTTGATTTCATTATTCAATCCTGAGCTTTGGGCTGAACTCCCCCAAAACTAAATTCACACATAGGACCATCTAAGTGGGGAGCATTCTAATCCATTTCGGTTATCCTGGGAGAGTGTGTATCTAAGCTCAGCCCTCCTCCCATTGTCATAACTGCCCTCTTCTTCAGATAATACGTTTGTTCTCTGCCTTCTGGTTGAAGTTTCAGTCAGGAATTTGTGGTTAAACCTCAAGTACCTCACAGCTGAGGCAGACAGATGCATCCTGGCCTTAATGATAAATGAAATAAGAAAGCACAAGACAAGGGACAATGTATAATGAGCTTGCTAAAAGCCAGAAGGCACTGCTCCTTGGGTTCGGGGGAGAACTCTCAGGAGCAATACCACTCAAATTAGGCCTTGAAGGATGTGTGACCTGGCTATGCCAGGCCAGAGGTAGTAAATTCCAGAAGGGAAGGAGGGCCATAGAAGTCCATAGTTGGGACAGAGGGATGAATACAGAAACTGTAGTATTTCAAATATTTGCAGCAAGGGGACTGTCAGTATGGTAGGATTGTGGAAGGTCATGTAGCCCTGCTAAGAAGTTTGATTTTTTGCTTTAGAAAACCGAGGAGGCAAAATAGGCATTGCTGGATTTCCAGGTAAGATTGTAAACTAGAAGCCGCCTCTGTGTGAGGCAATGAAGGGAGTCAGAAAGTGAGAAAACAGACTTTGTCCCTACAAGAAGGAAAGGAAGAGCTACGGAAATCCTCCAAGGAAGTAAACAGATATGGAACAAGAGGATTGGGGTGTTGAGAACTTCTTCGCACAAAGTGAATTGATAGAAGGAATGGCCAAAGCCAAGGAGGCTTGTTAGCAGCTTGTGCATGAGCCCTGGAAGCATATGACAGAGCAGGTGCAATGCATGGAGCCAGAAAGAGAGAGATGATATTCCAAGGGTATATAGGAGGCAGGTGGCAGCAAGAGACAAGACTGGGGCAGGGGGAGGAGACCCAGGGTGGACATGACAAGGCCTAGGGAAGCACTGGAAGGCATTTGTACAAGACAGACAGCTGGGATGACATTGGTACTTTCCCATGATGGCTGTGACTGCAGTATAGAAAAGTTTGGAAGGGGAAGAAGAGAGGCAGGCCAGGAAGATGTTGCAATCATTATGCAAGACATGCTGGAGGCCTGGTCTAGGTGGTGCCTGTGGAAACTGGTGCAAGAGATGTTGTACAGTGGATTTTGATGGCATTTGATGACAAATACATTATGAAAGGTAAGGGTATGCCAGTCAATCTCACTGAAAGCTAATGCTTGGTTTTCTATCAGGTTCAATGGAATGGGGGTGGGAGTATCATATTCCCTCAGGGAACAAGAATACTTGTTCCTTACTCATAGGAAGAATATGGACTTTATTAGGAGATCGAAACATTGTCAGCCCAGAGGACACTGACTGAATGGTCATTGAGCTGATGTTTCTCCTAGTCCCCTCCATTGCTTACACTACTGCCTCCCCAAACAGTGAAAACTGCTGCCTGCTGAGCAAGCTTTGGGCTCTGAAGGCAATGTTGATGAACCTCTACATATATTTTCATCTGTTTTCTATACCAAAACCCCTTGCCAAGCCTAGGAGAAATCAGTTATTCTCCTCAATGGAAAAACGAAGTCTCAGCTGGGTCAACTAATGGCCTGGTCATCTGATTCAGTCTGGGTCACTTCAAGTGCATGCTCTGTCAACTCGATTAGTGGGTCTACAACTCAGCTGCACACTCTAATCATGTGGTGAATGTTCACTCTTTTAAAACCGCTTGATTGAGATATGATTCACACCATACAATTTTCTCATTTAAACTGTCTGATTTCAGGACTCCAATACACTCACATACTGGTGCAACCATCAACACAGTCCATGTTAGAGTATTTCATCTCCTCCAACAGGAATACTAACCAGTTCTCCCTATACTATCAACACCCGCCCTCCCATCCAACTCTGGGCACCCACTCATTAGTTCAATTCCCGACTCCAAGGATGAACAAGAAGCCAGAAGTGCTTCAGTACCCATTCACCAGCTAAGCCTTCTTTCCTGGTGACACACGGTTCTGGGAAAAGAACGTTTGGCTAGAACTTTCAAGGCTTGGAGCTCTTTTTATGATTTTCACAACCAGAAACCAATACAACAAATACCAGGTTAGATTGTCAGTGTCCTCCAAAGGAATTGCTTCCACACACTGCCACATTTCCAAGAATGATGCCATCAACATTTTCTTCCCCATAATCTGGACAGACTCTCCGTGTTAGAGTTCCTTCTGCAAAGGCGAAGCTTGTAGAGAGGAAGTTGTCAGGCAGAAGGAACCAGGTGGAGATGCAACTTGAGTTTTGGCAAAATGTGTAGGGAGGGGAAATTGGCAGGAAGGAGTGTTTGCTTCTCACAGCCCCCTTGTGCCCTCAGGCAGTTCCTCCACTTTCCTGCATTGCTGGAGAGTGAGATATGTTCTGCCTCTGCTAGTAGGGGACACTTGGGGGTGGAGACTGTGGGGTGGGGGTGGAGGGTGATGAAGGAGGTCAAAAAGACACATCCTGGATTTCATCATCCCACCCCAGGAGAACCTTCCCTGTTTGGCAGGATTCAGTGCCTAGAGGTTTACAGCTGAGGGTTCTCACAATATTGCCAGGAGTATGTTCACAGCAAAAACACATTGAATCCATTGCTAATTATGAATTCTCCATCCACTTCATATTGCTTCCAGGCGTTTTCTCTGGTGACTAGTCTTCTTAATGCTTTTTAAAAGAACTACCACACCTTTGAAATTTCAGCCATTTCAATTTTCAACATGTGGTGTATAGTTTAGATATGCACAAACTGAATTTGTATACGTGCATTACAGTTTCGACCTTGAAAACGCGTTGGAGATATTATTTTCTCTGGTTACAGATATTATTTTCTCTGGTTACATAGGAGGAAACAATGGTGGTTAGATGACTTGTCTAGACATGCACCACTGGTTTGCAGCAGAGAAAGCACTAGAACTGGGGTCCTCTGAAGATACGCTCTTTCTGAGATTAATGTCCACTATACTCTGAAAAGCATCTATTTTTATGATTAGATTTATTTTCAAAATGTCTCCGATGCAACTAATAACGAGGATAAAGAGTAAAACCTATTAGTGAGATTCAGAAACCTGTTGAGTTAAAAAATTAATTTGCAAAGGAACTAATTGTAACTGTTGTTCACAAAACCTATTTTTTTAAATACTGTATTTATTGTTAGAGAAGTTCTTACACGCTCACAATTCATTTTATCCTATCGACCTCCAGCTCTCCACTTGCATTCCTCCTGGGTCCTCCCTCAATGTGCCCCTGCCATATTTGTGTCCACTTAAAACAATTAGCCAGTGAGTCCAGTTAGGGCTGCCCATATGCACACGGATATAGGGCCATCCACTGTAGCATAGTCAACCTACCAGGGTCACAACCACAAAGAAAATTGATTTTTCCTCCTCAAGCAGCCATTAACTGCCAATGGCTCCTCAGCTAATTGTGGGGCCTTGGTATTCCCTCCCATCTCTGTTCTGAACTTCTTAACTGGCTTAATCTTGTGCAGATCTTATGCCAGTAACAAAAGCTGCTGGGAGTTCAGGGGTACAATGACCATGCCATGTCCAGAAGACAGCATTTCTCAGTACTTCTCTGCTTCTCTGGCTCTTACAGTGTTGCCAACCCCTCTTCTGAGATATTCTTTAAGCACTGAGGGCTGAGCACTCACAGTCATTTATTCTCAACATCTTAAGCTGTTTTGAGTCACTCTATCAATTGTTGTCATTGCAAAAAAAAAGGCCTCTCTGATCAGAGTTGAGAATAGCACAAATCTATGGGTATGAATAGAAATATTTAGAAGACAGTTTGACAATATAACTGTTTAGTAAAGCAAGAGTGGATTCTCCCGTAGGGCCCATGATCCCTCTAGCCATCGGGTTTTGATCAGGTTTACAGTATCGGGCATAAAGTCCTTCCTTGAAACAGCCTTCAAATCCAATGAGAAAGCAATTGGCTAGCCTCAGAACAGTCATGATCCTATTACACCAGTGGACACATACTGACTGGCAGGTCAGGATTGTAGCATGCATAGCCCAGTGCTTGGTAAGATCACTGAGGTTCCCCGCAGTGGCCTTCAGAGCATTTTCTAGCACTATGAAAGCTAGCCAGCAGGGAGGACATTTCCTGGTCAGTTCCAGATTGATTTCTTCAGGTCTTGCAACCAACATATGTAGTGTCTTGCCATATAGTTATGGTGGGCAACCAAGAACAATGGTAATAGCTTGCACTGTTTAGAGGCCTTGAGGCTTTTAGGGATATAGCCCATGTCTGAGATTTTTTTTTAAATTACTCTTGTCTTCTGGAAGCATCAGTACCCACCCACCACCACAAGGCATTTCTTTCTGTTCAAACTCCATTTTTAACAAATATTCTTTTTAATTAGCTTACAAAGTAGTGGGTCTCCATTTGGATTTTCCATACATCTTTAGTTTTTGTTGCTCCAGAGCCTCCTCTCTCCCTTCTCCCTGACCCAATCCCCACTTAAACCTTTAATCCCCAATTTCCGCCCCTCCCTTTGTAAAATGTGTTCTATTAATTCTTCCCCCCACAAGGTCCCTTGCCCTCCCCCTCTCATAGACTCTTTCTGGCTTGCTGATTTATACACACATCCAAGTTCAACATATCAATGTAAAAATTTGAAGCTAGGATCCACACATGAAAAAGAGCATGTAAATAATGTTTATCTTTCTGGGCCTGGTTATCTCAGTACACTATTTTCCAGTCCCATTCATTTTTCTGAAAATTTTACAATTGTATTTTTCTTTACAATTGAAGAAATTTTATTGTGCATATGTATTGCATTTTCTTATTGATTCATCAGTTGGTAGACATCTGTGGTGATTCCATTTCCTAACTATTGTGAATAGAGAGGCAATGAACATGGGTATGCAAGTATCTCTGGTGGTAAGATACTGACTCCTTGGATATATGCCCAGGAATGTCTGGGTCATATGATAGTGGCTATACCAATTTACAGTCCCAAGCATAGAGGATAAAAGTTCCCCTTTTCTGACATCCTTGCCAGTATTGTCATCTGTATTCCTGATAATAGCTATTCTGATTGAGATGAGGTGGAAACTCTAAGTAGTTTTAATTTAGATTTTCCTGATAGCTAGTGATGGTTTTGATAGGCTGGCCGTTTTTACATTGTTAATTCTACCAGTCCATCAGCATGAGAAGTCTTTCCATCTTCTATTACCCTCTTAAATTTCTTTCTTTAGTGTCTTAATTTTCCCATTGTACAAGCCTTTCACTTCCTTGCTTAAATTTATTCCAAGATATTTTGAGCTTTTTAGGCTATTGTGAATCTGATTGCTTCTTTGATTGATTTCTTGGTGTATTTGTCATTGGTGTATATAAAAGCTACTAATTTTTGTATGTTAATTTTTGTATCTTAGTATAAATTACTTTAGTCTACATCTATCATGGAAAGGTTTATTCCTTCAATTATGACAGATATCTTTGCTGGGTATAGTAGTCTGGGTCAGTAGTTGTTTATCTTTCAGCACTTCATTCCAAATCCTTCTGGCTTTAAAGCTTTTGGTTGAATAATCTGGCATGATTTTGATGGGCTGCCTTTATCTGGGTTTTGGTGTTTCCCTCTTGCTGCTTTCAAAAAGACTTTCTTTATTCTGTGTATTTATCTTTTGATTACAATATGACGAAGGAGACTCTTTTCTGGTCTTGTCTATTTGGTGTCCTAAATATCCTGTTTCTGGGTTGGCATCTGTTTTTTTAGGGCTTGGAAAATTTGATATTATTCCTTCGAAAATGTTTAGACTGAAATTCTCTTACTTTTATTTCTGTAATGTGTAGATTTGGTCTTTTCAGAGTGTCATGTATATCTTATAATTCCCCTAGTATCTTCTATCTTATCTTTGTTCTTGTCAAATTGTTCCTGTTCCTCCACCTTGTCTTCAAGCTCAGATATTCTGTTTTCTCTCTGATAAATTCTATTGCTAAGACTTTGTTTCAGTGGTTTTCCTTCAGTAGTCTACCTTGTTGTTATAGTCCTTTCACGTCATCCATCACCTTCCATATTTCATTCAGGTATTTGTATCTTTGAGCATACGTATAACCATACTTTCAAGTTCTCTCTCGGGATTTCATGTAACTCACTCTCATTAGACATTACTTAGGGTTAATAAGTTTTTAGGAGTTATATTGTCTTAGCTTTTCAAGGTTCTCATGTCACTGCATTGGGATTTATACATCTGGTGTTATTCAGCTTGAGGGTTATTTTTTGTCAGCTATATTCTTTCAGTTGTGGAATTTTCAATGTTCAAGTAGGATTTGGATGTAGTAGAGTTGATTGTGTAGTTTAGAAAATTATTTTTCAGCCCAGGAGCTTACAGTGCCTGGTGTAAGCTATATATAATTCCCTGAATGGAATATTAGCTGGAAGAGGAACCACAGCTCTTCGATATTACCACTATGAAATTGTCACACTAGCTAACTGAAAACAGTGGCCCCTTTCACTTTGATCAGTTTTGTTTGATAAACATCCAAGGATAATGTCTTAGTTACTTTTCTATTGCTATGATAAGATACTATGACCAAGGCAACTTTTAAAAGAAAGTGTTTAATTTGGGATTGTAGTTTCAGAGCGTTAGAGTTCATGATGTCAGAGCAAAGGAACAACTGAGAGCTGATGTCTTGATCCACAACCATGAGGCAGAGAGAGACACACATTCGCTGGGAATGGCATGGGTCTTTTGAAACCTCAAAGCTCTGGGAACACATCTCCTTCAACAAGGCCACGACTCCTAATCCTTTCCAAACAGTTCCATCAACTGGGAACCAAGCATTGAACTATTTGAGCTTATGAGGTCATTCTCATTCAAGACACCACAGATAGTATGGTGTATACTCAGATTTTAGATAATAAGACTAGCAATGGGAGGGAAGTATGCTTGATAAGGATAAGGATTAAGTATTAGATTCACCTTATAAAGAAAAACATGAGGTGAGTAAAGTACCTGGGAAAGGAAAGCTGGTATACTAGTAGAGCTCAAAGATTTTAGAGACTGTTAAATCTATGGAAGATGACAATTGAGAAGCAAAAAAGGAAGGGCTAAGACTAAGAGAAAGAAGGAAAAATGTAAGAATGAGGGGAATTATATGAGTTGTGGGTGAAATGCATAGTGGAGAATTCCTTATAGTACAGCATTTGGACTTAAACAACAGCTCTAAACCTGATTGAGCAATATATGAACAAAAGGAAAACCATCCTGAGACACATACCCAATAGTGTAAATTAAATAATAGAAAATAAGAAATATAAAGAAAGAGCTACAGATTAATGACTGCAGAGAGAATGACTCCTTCGAGCTCCAAAGACAGGCTCCCTCATATGAGATCTAATCTCAAGAGGTCAGCCCTATACATGTATCCAACACTAGATGAACTCAACAGATTGTATTTATAAATTCATACACACACACACACACACATATATATATATATATATATATATATATATGTAACAATAACAAAGAATAAGAGGCCATGAATTTGAGAATGAGTGGAGAGGACATGGTAGGATTTGGAGTAAGGAGGGTTGAATAATGTAAATATGGTACTCATATATTAAATTCTTAAAAATTAAATTATATGTGTGTATATGTACATACATATACATATATATAATATTTGTGAGTGAATTGCTAATTTGAAAGGTGAAGTTTTCCGATCCCTCTGGCTCTAGCAGGTTCCACATGGTTCAGTGTGTTGGAGGAGACAGTGGGAGCTCTTGGTGCTTTCAGCCTCATTGTACCTGGGGTTCTGGAATGTGAGGAAGGAGAGTTTGGAAATTCTTTGTCTGTAGTTCCCTTGGACACTTGAACTGTACTGTGGCCTCTTCCTGTCCCCCAGGTCTAGTGT
The DNA here is from genome assembly GCA_001675575.1 of Neotoma lepida. Lineage (NCBI taxonomy): Eukaryota > Metazoa > Chordata > Mammalia > Rodentia > Cricetidae > Neotoma > Neotoma lepida. The sequence continues at coordinate 1,468,923 of LZPO01095773.1, forward strand.
GTGTGAAGAGCAGCACTTCTCTTGCGGTTTCTGTTTCTTCTCCACTTGGGCAGCTTTATTCTTGGCAAGCAGGCCAGGGACTAGAGAGGGTTTCCAGCTGGGCTGTGATTCTCAATATCTTTCTCTGCCTGCTTCCCTGCAGAGATCTCCCCTACCTTGACACCCCCCCCCTTGAACCTTGGATTATAAACCTATAAAAATAAGCGGAAAAGTAAGAAACAGGAACTCAACCCTCCTTTCACTCTCACATAAATACACACATAATAGAAGCTAGGATGCATTCATAAATGCGAGAGATCATGTAGTATTTGTCTTTCTGAATCTCAGTTACCTCATTTAATATGTTTTCCAGTTCTGACCATTTACCTGAGAATTTCCTAATTTCATTTTCCTCACTGCTGAATAAAATCCCATTGTGTATATGTACCACATTTGCATTATCCATTCATCAGTTGCTAGATATTTGTGCTGATTCAATTCCTTTATTGTTGTGAATGGAGAACCATGCCAAAGGACATGGATGTGTGAGTACTTCTCTCAGAGAATATAGCATCCTTTGGGTAAATTCCCAGGAGTGGACTAGCTGGATCACATGGTAGATCTGCATGGAAGATGTACCTTTCTGAAGAATCTCCACACTGATTCCCATAGCAGTGTATACTCCTACCCAGTGTGAGTAAGTGTTCCCTTTTCCTCACATCCATGCCAGCTTTTTGTGCTGGGCACTTTTGTTGGTTTGTTTGTTTATTGTAGCCATTTTGACTGGGGTGAGGTGGCATCTCAATGTAGTACTACTGTTCATTTGAAGACGTACAAAATATTTATTGGTCATTTGTACTTCTTATTTTAAGTACTACCTGTTATGTTCATTGGCATATTTGTTATCTGGAAGTTTTATTTTTTCAGTTCTTTGTATATTCTAGATATTAGTACAGCTGACAGGTATTTTCTCCTCTCTGGTAAGCTGTCTGTTCACTTCGGTCATGAATATAGAAAGAGACTATGGCTGGAGGGCTTTAAGGAAGCATCAGGTGGAGTGGGGTGGTAGTGGGGATGGGTAATAGAACAGATATTACATAAAAGTGGAATGGGAATAGTGGGGTGGAATGGTACAAGTGGCAGAAGGACAGGGAGCTGGGAGAGAGTCTCTATGTGGGGGAATGAACATATGAAAATGCCATAATAAAATCTATTACTTTGCATGCTAATTGGAAAATAAACGAGGGAGCTGGGGAGTTAGATCAGTTGGCAACTGTATGCCATGCAAGCATTTGATCTTTTGATCTTCGGCAACATTTGATCTTCAGCAATCTTGTAAAACAACAGGCTGCAGAAGCTTGCCCCTGTCATTCCAGTGCTGGGGGGGGGTGGGGACAGAAGGATCCCTGGGACATACTGACCAGCCAGTACAGCTGAACTGTTCAGTAATAGATCCTATTTCAAAATAAGAAGGAAAGTGATTGAAGGAGTAAATATTATGGACCTCTGACATCCACATGCGTGCATATATATTTGCACACATATGCATATAAGTGCACATTCATGAACATGTACACATACAACCCATAGGTAAATAAGCAAGTAAATGCAATTAATTAATTAGAAAATAATAGACATGATGGAGTTTATACAGGAGTATGGATTCACAAGGTAGGTAGGACACACATTTTAAAATAGAACAAATTTCAAAGATGTGTATCTAAGTGCCTACTTACTACCAGTACTTGAAGATGTCACAGAAGTTCAAATTTGGAGGTCTCCATTTCCTTTTCCTACTCCAATAGGTTTTTGTTTTTTCATGTCTCAGCTTTTGGTACTCCCTAATTGCTAAAGCCAAACTGCTAGTCATTCTAGATTCTTCTTTCTCTTTTCCATCCTGTCAAATTTGCTACATTAATTTGCTACATTACCCATTATATATGCTACAACCGTCAGAGTCTGTCTATCTCCCTTGCTATTGGTCTAGTCTGTGCTATGTGGAAAGGGTGGGGAAAGTCACCATAAAGACATGACATTTAAACTGACCTTTGAAAAGCTGAAGCATTGTGATGTCATCCATGTCTTTCTGGTGAGAGAAGGGGAAGGAAAAAGACACTAATACTTCTAGAGTGGCTTCAGGCTCTAGAAGTATCAGTGTGTCTTTCTACTTCCCTTCCTGAATAACTGCATGCCTTAGTCAGGAGTAGTCAGGAGCAAGGACCATGGAAGGGAGCCTAGGGAGTGGAGCCAGTGTCTCCTTGGAGAGCCCTAGCATGACAGAGACTCAGACAACAAGCAGGAACAGGGGATCAGAATCTGAGTAGGGTTGGCAGGGGAGTGGTCCTGTGTGGGGTTGCAGAGCTTAAGAAGGTAGCAATCTTGTCCATACTTGAGTGAGGGAAGCATCCATGAAGAGCAGCCTATTTTTGGTTATGAAACAGGAGTCCAAGCAGGATGAAGGAGTCCACAGAATATTTATTACAACAAAGAACAGAAGAATAACTTTGGAGTGGGGACGACGGCTGGCAGATATACCTTACATAGCAGATAAGGAGCATCATCCTTGATAGAGTACTCTGAAGTCACGTGTTCCCTGTTAGAATGCAGGAAAGAAGCTAGGGCACCACTGCTATAGTAACCACGAGAAAATTCTGTCACCTGGACTGGATAAAGAAGTGACTCAAGAACCAGTAAAAAAGTCAGAGACAGCCCCTGTTCTTGCAGAGGGGACAATAACAGGAGGGACTGGGAGGGCAGGAGGGGGCGAGGCTGCAACTGGAATGTGAAGTAAATAGATAAATTAAAAAATGACTCCAAATAGGAGAAATTCTATGTAATGACTGATTACCTTGGACTCTTCAAATATAACTGACATCCACAATGAACTAAAATTTTCATATCTAGATATTCATACAAACATGAAAGAAAGGAAACCTTAAGAAAAGCAGTTGACCTGGGTGGTGGTGGCGCATGCCTTTAATCCCAGCACTCAGGAGGCAGAGGCAGCCGAATCTCTGTGAGTTCAATGCCAGCCTGGTCTACAGAGCAAGTTCCAGAACAGCTAAGGCTACATAGAGAAACCCTGTCTTAAAAATCATTAAAAAAATGTAATTGAGTTGATTCCTTCACAGAACCCTATAGTCTTCCTTCATTGCCTGTTATCATTCCTAATCAATTAAATATCTGTTGCTTCTCTTTAATATCTATAGGCTGAAATGGGCAGCATTGTTATTGTCTTTTTTGTGCCTGTTTTGTGCATTGCTGAATCCTTACTGTTTAATAGAGTGCCTAACATATCGTTCTCAGTCAAAAAATATTGGTTAATTGCACAAATGGAAGAGGAAGGAAGAGAGGGAGGAGATAGGAATAGGAGGAGGGAGGTGAGGGGTGAAGAGAAGGAGAGAGAGAGAGAGAGAAAGAGAGCTACATGTCCATAGAGTGGGGACTGAGAATTCTGCCAGGAGCCAGTAGTGATGAGAACCATCCTGTCCACCCACCTGTTTCAGAGTCTGGCCTGAAAACAGGACCTGGACCCTCAGCAGAATCCTTGTCAGTACTGGCACCCAGAGCAAGGGAAACTGGAAGACTGCCACCAGGGAGTGCCAACCTGAGAACTTGGCAGCCCTGTAACATCTCTCAGAACTAACATGCATCTGGAGGAGTCCATGACCACAGACGTTGCCTTTGCTTTGCAGCTCTTGGCAGTGAGTGAGATGTTGGAACATCCCCCAAGCTGTGAACTATCGTCGAGGTGCATCTCTCTCATGTTACCTTCAGAGAGGAGGTCATGACTGGGCCTTTGGAATCATTGGGGGTGGGGAGGAGGGAAGCACTCCAGGTAGCAAGAAAGGGTTAAGTAAATATCACCCCTCCCATATAAAACAGTGGGACCATCTAAGTACTTTGATATTGTAGTGGGTAGAGCAACTTGGAAGATTGAAGTTAAAAATGCAAAAGACTCACTGTTCATTAGGGAATGTGGATGTCACCATGAGGCAATAGAGAGCCATTGCAACAGCCATTTTCCTGTGTTGACATTTTCCCTCTGAGTGCCATTGGGGAAAATTTTGGGGTTGGAAGCAGACCACATGGAATGATTTAAAAATTTCTTAGTATCACAAGGGCTCTGCCTAGGGTAAAGGGAGTAATTATCAAGAGACAGGGCCAAGTAAGAGGCAGAGCTGTGGGTTAGATGTGAAAGGTAGAAAATTCAGGCACATCTGGCAGATGGTGCTTTCATTGAGCTGGGTGTAAGTGAGATTTGTTTGGACAGGTTACATTTGAGAAGCCCACATGCATCACCCTGGTAGAACTTCCAGTCAGTAATCAGATACTGGCTGAGGAGTTCAGGAAAGAGTCAAAGCTGTAGACAGACATGGAGATCATTAGCCTATAGTGGAATTCCATGATAACAAATGGGGTCACCCACATCCTATGGAAATCTCCAATGCTTAAAGGATGGTCATAGGATGCTGGGGAAAGTAGCCCAGCTGTTTTCCTAAATCAAGGAAGGGCAGCATTTTTACACATGGCATGGTAAATTGTATTGACTAGCTCTGCGAAGGGCTTACAATATAGTAGAATACATGGATTAAGAGGCAATTGAGAGCTTTTTCTGTGGTGCTGGGTATTGTTCCCACAGCATCCCACATGCTAGGCAAGTGCTCTACCACTGAGAAGCACCCTCATCCCTCACTGAGTGCCCTTCTGAGAATTGGAAGATTTCCCAGGAGAAGTGGGAAAGCAAAATATGACACCACTGAGATTCCAAGGGAGATTTTCATCTAAATCCATTCTTCCATAAATATGTAAAGCCTTCAGTGCTTGATGGGCAAATGTTTTCTTGTTTCAACAACTAGGTTTCTCTATGAAGATGTCAATTATAAAGTGGCTCTGCTTCAGATGAAGGCCTGAATTGCCCATAATGCAAAGTCATTATTCTGTTTGCTGTATTATGTCCCCCAGAAAGGTATATTGAAGGCCTAGCCCCCAAGTCTCTCAGAATATGATTTTGTTTGGAAATGCATTTGTTATAGATGGAGCCAAGTCAGAGTGGAGTCATAATAGAGTGCTCCCATAAAGCCAAAGTGATAGTGTCCTTGTAAGAAGCAAAGAGAGACACAGAGAAAGGGGAAGTACAATGTGCAAGCCAAGATTAGAAAGATGTAGGATCTTCAAGCCAAGGAATGCCAAAACCCAGCAGCCACCAGCAGAAGCCAGGCAGAGGCTAGGAAGGAATCCACCCAGTCCATAAATATGTATTGTTTTAAGCCACCCATGTTGTGATATAGTTCTTCTGTACCTACAGGTACCACATCCACAATTTCAATCTACCAAACATTGAACATCTTAAAATATAATTGTACCTATATTGACTGGGGATGGACATTATCTGTTACACCTTAAATGGTGCAGCATAAAGTTATTTAAAATGCATTTACATTGTGTTATGTGTTAGAAATCACCTAGTGATGATGTGTCTGCCGGTTTGAGTAAGAAATGTTCCCCATAGGCTTGTGTAGTTGATCACATGTTTTCCAGTTGGTGGAGCTGTTTGCTGAGTTTATGAAACCTTTAGATGTGGCTGTGTTGGAGAAGTATATCACTAGAGTTCAAAGCCTTGCCCTACTTTCAGTTAGCTCTCTTTGCTTTGTTCTTGTGGTTGCCATGTGATTTCCCAGCTTCCTGCTCTGGCTGCCATGTCTCCCTTCTGTGATGGACTGTTATCCCTTTGACACCCAGAGCCCAAATGTGCACTTGTTCTGTAAGTTGCCTTGGCTATGGTGCATTATCATAGCACCATATTATTTGAGGTCCACATGAATACTATGCTATTTTACACAAGGGACTTGGAAATTCATGCTCTGGGAGCACCTCTAGACTGCTATCATTTCTTATAGTCCAGGCTAGAAAAGTCTACAGTTGTCAAGTACAAGACAGTGACATTGCTCTAACTCCCACCAATAGAAAACAATGTCACAAAGATGGCTACTGTGAAGATCTCACTCGGACACAAACATCTGGCCACTGTATAGAACTGACTAGCTGAGAAATAACAAAAGTGTTGGTGATGCTGTGAAGAGTTTAGGCAATCTTTGCTCTTTGAGTGGTTTAAACTAGTCAAGAATATATTTCTTAAAATTGAACCGAAAATCAAAATTTATATCTTTGATTTTTTTTCAACAAATCAAAACTAAATTTTCAGCCTAGGTAGAATTCTTTCAGCGATAATAAATAGCACCAGCCACAAAATAATTAGAGGGGAAATGAAATGGGGGAATGGTGGCAACTTTTTTTTGTCTTTTACTTCATTCTCATGAATAGATTTTATTTTTACAGCAGCTTTAGGTTTGGAGAAAATCTGAGTGCAAAGTCACCCTATAAAATCATAGTATCTACTCTGCTAATCCCTTATTGGGCACAGTTTCCTATGCATGTATGTACGTATGTATACATGTGTGTATATATGTATGTTATATGCACAAATGTGTGTGTAGATGTGTGAGACTATGTGCACACATGGAGGACTTACTCCCTTGAGACAGATTCTCTCACTGAATTTGGAGCTAAACTGGCAGCCAGCAAATCCTAATCACCCTCCCTCCAACACACACACACACACACACACACACACACAAAATGTAGTGCTGGTATTACAAGTGCACATATGACCATGCTAAACTTTTTACATGGGCTCTAGAAATTGGAACTCAGGTCTTCATGTTTGTGCAGCAAGGGCTCTTAAAAGCTGAGTCATCCATTCAGCCTGCTTGCCCTACTATTAACTTGATGCATTAGCACGGCACATGCTCTACAATTGATGAATCAACAGTGATACATTATTACTAACCAGTCCTTAGTTGGCATTAGTGTTTCCTTTGTGTTGTACAGATCTATGAGGTTTCCAATATACACAGTGCCATGTATCCCCCACTGTAGTATCATTAAGAATAGATTTATTGCATGGAAAATCCTTGTGCTTTACTCATTCATCTTCCCTCTCCTCTCTCGGGATCCCTGATAACCACTTATCATTTACTGCCTCTGTATTTTTTTCTTGTCTAGAGTGTACCACAAAGTTGGCATAGTCTGTAGCCTTTTTGGATTGACATTTTTCACTTCCCAACATTCTTGCAAGGTATCCATGTCTTCTTGTGGAGTTATATTCTTCTCCTTCTCCTGGATGAAGAGTATTCTACTGTACTAACGTGCCAAGGTTTATTATAACCTACTGAAGGACATTTTGATTGCTTCTGAATTTTGGAATAAAGAGTCTGTAAACATTTGTTTGTGTGTCTTTATGTGAGCATAAATTTTCAACTCATTACAGTAAATAACAGTGTAGTTACTGGATTGTGCAGTAAGAGCCTATTCAGCTGTGTAGAACCTGCCATTCTCTCAAAGCAATTGTAGCATTTCGCATTTCTACTGGCTTTGAATGTTGGTCCACACTCTTTTCAACACGTGGGGTTAACAGTGGTTTGGGTTTTAGATATTCTGATAGGAGCATAGACCTATCTTCTTTCAGGAAATAAGCTTTTCAGGAATGAAGAGCTTAAAGCTAGAAATTGACATCTCCAATATTCTAAAGATTTCCACATGCTGCAATTTTCCTTCATAAATATGTAAAGCCTTTGGAATGTTACACATAAGGGTTGCTTCAAAAATAAAGTTTCAGCTTGAGAGGAAATGTGAAACTACGTTCTGAGCAGAGCAGTGATAATGGCTGGCTGTTGCAGAGCTAGAGCCACTGTCTCATTTTCTGGGGTCAAATGATTACCTAGATAGGTCTCTGCACTATCTTAACTGTGTTTCATCTCTATTCACCTTCTCTCTACACACACAGCCATATACAACTTCAAGATGGAATTTTCCCAGTTTCTCTTTCCTTGTCTCTGTCCATGTTTTAAAATCTGCATGTTTGCTGGGCATGTCAGCTCACACTCATGATGGTAACACTTAGAAGGCTGAGGCAGGAGAATCACTATGAATTTGAGGGCAACATGGGATGCATAGTAAGTTCCAGGCCAGCTGGGGCTAAAGAGTGAGACCCTATGTCTTAATTAGGGTTTTTATTGTTGTGAAGAGACACCATGGCCATGGCAACTCTTCTAAGCAAAACATTTAATTGGGGGGCTCTCTAATAGTTTCAGAGGTTCAGTCCATTATCATCATGGTGGAGAGCATGGTGGCATGCAGGCAGATGTGGTGCTAGAGTAGTAGCTGAGAGTCCTACATCTAGCAGGCAACAGGAAATGGACTGAGACACTGGACCGTATCCTGAGTATAGGAAACTTCAAAGCCCATCCCTACAGTGACACACTTCCTCCAACAAGGCCATACCTATTCCAACAAAGCCACACCTCCTAATATTGTCACTCTCTGAGATTATGGGGGCCAATAACATTCAAACTACCACACCCTATCTAAGACAAACAGCAAAGTAATGCCACCCATCCCCAAAAAACCAAAACTCCGGTAATCTGCTTTCATGTCTCCTAGGATCTTGCTGACTCTTTTCTTTATTCCACAGTCCCCCACTACCATGCCTTGCTTCAATTTTTCACCATCTGAATATGAATATATAGTAAATGAAAGAAACCAGGCAAAAGACACAGTGTATATGGTACTTTCTATGTATTTTAAATGTGCATATTTTATAGAAATATATAAAAATTATGTTTTACATTAAATCTATATTCTTATATTTTATGTTTTCATTTTTTAATATAAAAATTCAGATCAGCAAAGCAGTTTTTAATGTATTAAATTATATTGCAGCCAGGTATGGTGATGTATGCTGTAATTTCAGTATTTGGAGAGCTGAGGTTAGAGGATTGCTTAAAGTTTGAGGTCAGCCTGAAATTTATAGTGAGTTCCAAGCCAACCTGGACTACAGAGTGATACCTTGTCACAAAATAACAATAAAATTGTATTGCTTTTTAGTCCTGAAAATGTGTGACTTTCTATGAGGGTCTGCTAGCCTGGCAGCCTGGTTCTTTGCTTTGCAGTTGTTAACAGGAACATAGGTGAAACATGAAGCTCTCACCTCATCTACACTCTCTATCAGGAAGTAGCTATTTCTGACAATCTTTGGCAGCATGCTTGATATCTGAGGTCTAGCCAGAGTGAGGATTACAGTAAGTCAAAAAGGTAGTCAAGGGCTGGGAATGGAGCCCATTTCATAGGGTGCTTGCCTACCATTTACAAAGCCCTGGATTGGATCCCTAACACCACATAAACTGAGCATGCTGCTGCAAGCCTGAAATTCCAGCTCTGGCAAAGTGGAAACAAGAGGATGAGAAGGTCATAGACATCCTATGCTATATAGAAAATTCAAGACCAACCTGGCCTACTTGAGGACCTGCCTTAAAAATTAAAAAAAAAAATTAAAGAATTTCATGGGGTTCGGGAGATGCATCAATGACTAAGAACACATACTGACTGCTCTTGCAGAGGACCCAAGTTTGGTTCCCAGAACTCAGGTCAGGAGACCCACAACTCAAGTGCCCATTGTCTCCCTTCCAACCCCACTACTCTCCTTTTATTTGGGCTGGTGGTATCACTTCAGCAGTCAACAGGCTCACTATATTGCTTCCTCTATTCCCATCTTCCCATCTTTTTGTTGTTGTTGCAGTGAGAATTTGTTCTCATACTTCCCCTGCTAAAAAATAAGTTGTTGCTGTAGTAATAGTCAGAGTGCTCTGCACCAAAGCCTTCAGTTCCTCCCACTGGACCAGCAAATTCAATGTAAACTCTGCTCTGGCATTTACGTCTTTCCTCCAAATGACTCCAAGTTATCATTATTGTCTCTCTTTCTACTTATTGCTCACCAACTTGTACCCAAAAATCCTATAAGGCAACACATTTGTCTTAGTTAGGGTTTCTATTTCTGTGAAGAGACACCATGACCATGGCAATTCCTATCAAAGAAAACATTTAATTAGGGCTACCTTACAGATATAGAGGTTTAGTCCACTGCCATCATGGTAGGAAGCATGCCAGCAGGCAGGCAGAGACATGATTCTAGAGAAAGAGCCCAAGAGTTCTACATCTGAATCAGTAGGCAGCAGGAATAGAGAATAACACTGGGTCTGGGTTGAGCATATGAAACCTCAAAGCCCACCCACAGTGACATACTTCCTCCAACAAGACAACACCTACTCTAATAAGGCTCCACTAATAGTGCCACTCTCTATGAGCCTATGGGACCATTTTAATTCAAACCACAACATTTGTGCTGTATAGGTTTTTTTTGTCAACTTGAAACAAGCTAGAGTCATCTGAGAAGAAGGAACCTCAATTGAGAAAATGCCTCCATAACACTGGCTTGCAGGCAAGCCTATGAGGCATTTTCTTAACTGATGATTGATGTGGGAGGTCCCAGCCTATTGTGGTTGATGCCATCCCCGGGTAGGTGGCCCTGGGGTATGTAAGAAAGCAGGGGAGCAAGCCAGTATAAACAGCAGTCCTCCATTTCCTCTATTTCAGTTCCTGCTTCCAGGTTCCTACCTTGAGCTCTTGTGCCGACTTCTGTCATCAGTGATGTATTGTGACCTGAGAGTTGTACTATGAAGTAAACCATCTCCTCCTTGTGTGATGGTCAGCATTTCTTTGAGTTCTAACACTCCCCAAGTTGCTTTTGGCTGTGGTGTTTTATCATAACAATAGAAACCCCAAGAAGACGGCATTCTGCTCATTTCAACCTCCATGCCTCTTTTCTTGCGTTTCCCTCTATCTAAAACACCTTTTGACAAGATGTTGTATTTCATACCCATAATCACCAGTACTCAAGAAACTGAAGCAGAAGGATTAAGAGTTCTAGGCTAGCCTGGGCTATGTAGTGAGGCACTGTTTTAAAAAATCTAAACAAACAAACAAACAAAACCCCCAATCTAAACAAAAATGGTAGTAAAACCTTATCTGCCACAGCAAAATATTTGCCATGCTTCCAAGCCTGTTTTGGCTATCTACTTCCCTATGGAGTTTTTCTGGATCTTTTAACCAAATATGTCCTTCACCCATTTTGAATTTTGGGGAACTTTCCTTATATCAGAAGTACCATGTTTATACCTGAGAGCACATGTTGTTATATCAGCACTCCCCCTTTCCCCTAATAGTAACTGATGTTTTAAAGGTAGGCACATGATCACTTTAAATTACCTATATTTTCTAGCATCTCCTGGGGGTAATTCTGACCAATTAGACTATAAGCAAGAGTTGATGTGTATAACTTCAGGGAAATATTCTTAAAGGTAAAAGGGCATGCAATTGTTTCCTTATTCCTGATGGCCAGAAAAGGAAAATGTGGCTGGGGCAGTAAATACCATCTTTGACTATAAGGTGGTGACTTTGAAAATAAATGATGTGCATGGCAAAACCATCACAAAGAAAAGAGGAGTGGGGGGGTTGGATGGAAAGTTTGCTCAGCAGTTAAGAGTGATTGCTGCTCTTGCAGAGGGTGGGAGTTAGGTTCCCAGCACCCAGGTCAAGGGGCTCACAAGCTCCTGAAAGTCCTCTTCTGAACTCTGAGTATACCAGGTACATATGTGTGCATATGCACACACACCTTCACGCATAAATAAATCTTTAAACACTGTTCATTTATTTAGAAAAAAGAAAGAAGGAGGTTGATCTGTAACATGCAGGCATTTGGTTACCACCTTGATGGAAAGAGACTTTTTGTTCTGTGTATCTAGCCTAGGCTTCTTTCCTGAGCCAAATTCATTTATTTCTTGCCTTTGGATGTACATCTTCGTCCACTGCTCCTGTCATTATAAAATGCAATTGTACCTCTTTTGTTTTTAAGAATTATTGAAGGTGAAACAGAAATGAAGTTCTGTTGTCTGGGGATTTTCTGCTGGTGGTGAGCCTAGCTAGCCTTGTCTCATAATCCCATGTAGTTCAGCCCTTTCTGCTTTTTTCTCTCTTTTAGTTGTTTCCTTTTCTTTCCTTCTTTTATTTTTATTTATAATTTTTGTTTATTTTTGAGACACAGTCTCACTTATAACAGAAGCTTCCCTTGAACTCAGTATGTAGATCTCACTAGCCATGTCCTTGCAACTGTCTGTCTTGCCTCTCCCTCTTAAGTGCTGTGATTATCGGTCAGAGCTCCCTGAATTCTCTTACAGCTAAGTCTTGTCTCAATTCTCAAGAGCTATGCCATAGGTTGTGATAAATGGATGAATTACTACATATAAACTGGTAGAACAACAAAATGGCACATATCAGTGCCCTTTAGTAACAAAACTTCAAATCATTAATTTCATTACCTCCTGGGAAGCAAAGTAGAGCACTATCCTCATCACACTACAGTCTAGTTGGGAAGACAGACACAAGTCCAGAAGGGGCATTATGAACACAAAGAAGAACATCTCTCCTAGTTCAGGGACTCAGGCTAGACAATTGTACAGCAGTGACACTTACACTGAGCATGGGGATTGAGTAAACTTGCCCGGAGAGGAGTGTTGGACAAATGGGAGGAGGGTGAAAAGGCCCAGGTGTTCTGGTGGTCTCTGGCAGGGTTCAGATGCTTAGCCTGCTGGACAGCATTCCTTGCAGACACTGCAGCTGCCTACAGGGAAGAACAGCTTGTGCTTGTCAACTGATAAAGAAGGGCCTGGAGGGCTAGGGCCAGGCAAATACCAAGGGCTTGGCCTTTGGAAACAAATCTTCTAATCCCCTGGGAAATTGCAGGGCAGAGTGGCACTGACCAGAGGGAAGTTGACTGCCACAGGCTTTATTGTGTCCAGGCAGGTTAAGGCATCCCGGGTGACATTCTGGCAAGTAAAGTGAAGCAAGAATCATGTAGAAGTGGCCAAATTGCTTTTGCAGCTATATTTTCCAAGGTCCTTGAATACTTAAGAATTCCTATTTGTTGTGTTCTGTGAAGGGCTGAGTTATGAGACATCAACTGCTCCAGTGTATCCCAGGCATCTACAGCCTTAAATTAGAGGGGCTAAATAAAGCTGTGGCCTGTCCTTTCTGAAAGTATGCCAGCCACTGATACAGATCGTGTAAAACATGGGGCCTCATCTGAACTGATCTCCCGTCGGACAATAGGACTTGCTTTCTGGCTCAAATCTCTGACATCAATCTTCCATTTCAGTCATGTATTTCATTTTCAAAGCCATAAAGGGCCAGGGGTCTTCAGGGAGTGTGGATTTAGTCCTCAGCATGCCAAAGCGTTTCTTGTGTAGAGAATGAATGATTCCTGGCTCCACACAGCCTGCCCCACAGTGCTCTTTTCTTCCGAACAGCCCGGTAATCTTCATGGCTTGTAGAGGTGCCCTTTGACTCTTGAGCAACATCTGAAGTCTTCTTTGAGTTTAGCATCAGTAAATACTTCAGACCTCCCAGGCAGCTCAAAGTCATGCTCCACATCACCTTGTTTGGAAACATCACCATCTGTTGGATTTCACTGCATATGCTCTCAAAGACTTGACTGTGTTCTGCCAATTGAGGGCATCCATGACTTGCTGTTTCTGCTGTGCACTGACTTGGAGATGGGTCTTTGAGGAAACCAGAGCTGGGATGGGGGTGGGCAAATAAGATGAAATCTGCCATGCCTGGAGTTCCTAAGCTGAAGTGTTGGGTTGACTGCCATCAGTAGCACACTGTGATCTCCTAAATTTCTTCCCCTAATGTTATCAAACTTGGGGGTCACAGCCTATGATCCAAGTTAGGTCTAGCCACATGTTCTCAAAAGTGCCAAATAAAAGGAGAAAAGCAGCAAAAGGAGACTTATTCAATGTGGCCATTGGGAAGAGGGACCAAGGGATCCAGCAACCCTTCTACCCTCACTCCCTTGTCCATCTTTAGGGCTGCAAAGTGAAATGAAAGTTTAAAAAGAGGGCCACAGATATACACATCTAAGCAGTCTTGGTCAAGATAAGGTGTGGTCCTGCCAGCCAGTGACCTACCTATCCTTGTCTGGGCTTCAGGCTCATCCTTTAAGGTGGTCTGACTAGTTGTTAGAACTGTGGGAAATCTCATTCTAGGAGACAACTTCCCCCTTAGCTGGGGACTTTCCCTTCTCCCAGCCTGAGATTCCTAGGAAATTCCCTTTCTTTGGAGTCCATTGTTTTCAATATTATGATAGTCATATTGGAAGACATGAATATCTCTTTAAAATATCTTTATTTCTGTCAGGACCATTACACTAAACAGTCTCATTGTGCTACTGGCAAACTGGATTGCCACTGCAGGGACCATGGGAGATTTTCAAAGGGTGGAAAGGAACTAATTGCTACCCTTTGCTTCATAGAAGACTGAAATTCAGTCTCTGGAATCTGACAAGAGGCTGGGTTGTCTCCATCCCAGGAATGTCCCCCAGGTCAAGGAATTGCATGCACAGCATAGCTGTGAATCCTTTTGCCCTTACTTTAGCTAAGGCACAGACAAAGTGTCTTAAATACTGCCTTTATTAGTGGCAGCATAAGGAGCAGAAACACAGCATACTCTATCCTAGTGGGAACAAAATGTCTGGCCTTTTGAGTCAAGACTAGACTCAAATCCCTGCTTTGCCACACCCACCTCCACTTCAGCTCCACTTGTCTATTTCTGATATTCCGTCTCCTTGGTTGTAAAATGGGATAATCCTAAGACCTGGTTTCTGCAGCAATGACACAAGAAGGTAATTTTGTTATAATCAACCCTCCATACTAATTGTAAAAGATAAGTTTTTAATTAATTTCTTGCATTTTTTATTTTGAGACTGAGTCTCATGTAGTACAGGCTGGCCTCAAACTTAACTTGCTATATAGCTGAATATGAATTTACATATCTGATCCTTTTGCCTCTGCCTCCTGAGTGCTGGGATTATAGGTGAACCACCACACCCTAATTATGCTCTGCTGGGTATTAAACACAGGGCTTTGTGCAAGTTAGCTATATGCTTGGTAGCAACTGAGCTACATGCCCAGCCCCAGCTGGATTTTTTAAATTTGGCAATTTCATACATGTATACAACGTGTTCTGATTAATCTCACTCTTCCTAACTTCTTTTATCTCCCTCCCATCCTTATCAGCCCCTCCCTGCTCCTCATCGCTAGGACCTTTCCCAGATTTATGACTTTTGGTTTGGTTTTGTGATCCATTTAGCTTAACCAAGGCCAATTGTATGACTAGTAGATTGGAACTACCCACTGGAGCCTGGTGGGGTGGGTCATCTGTGGGTGCACAGATGAAGGCAAATTACTCCCCACTCCCTGGATCTATCAGTGTTCAATGGTCTAGCAGTGAAGGGTGTGGCTCCCTGAGGCCCCTTCATCCCTGTCTAACTGTTGGCAGGCCCATTTGTGTAGTCCCAGTGCAGGCATCCATAGCTTCTTGGAGTTCTTAATCGTGGTTCTTGTGTCTTGCCCTGGAGACACATTTTGCGGCACTGCTCCTTATCTTCCAGCTCTGACATTCTGTCTGTCCCCTCTTCTGCAATATTCCCTAAGTCTTAGATGGGATGTTGTGAATGTCTTGTTTAGGGCTGGTTCTCAGTCATTGATTATCCTCAGCATCTTGGGCAGCTATGAGTCTGCATTCACTACCATGCACTGCAAAGAAAAGCTTCTCTGATTAACGTTGAGCTATAAACAGATATTTTAGACAGCAGTTTGATGTTGTGTCAGTTTAACTAAACAACAGTAGTAAGTTCCCCACTAGAGTCTATGACCTCCCTTTCACATAAGTTAACTTTTATCATTTTTTATGTGTATGGTTGTTTTGCCTGCACACAGTTTCCTTGTGTGTGGCAAGGGGAGGTATAGTTGGTTGTTTTTCACTCTTTATTCTTTGGGAGGGCTGCCACCCAGCTCCCAAATAAATACACATAAAGACTTATTATTATTTATAAGTGCCCAGCCTTAGCTTGGCTTATTTCTTGCCAGCTTTCCTTAAATTAAATTATCCCATCTACCTTTTGCCTCTGGGCTTTTTCCTTTTCTTACTTCTGTATATCTTACTTTCACTCTTATTCCGTGGCTGGCTGCATAGCTAGATGGCTGGCCCCTGGTGTACTCTCTCCTTCTCTTCTCGCTCCTCCTTCATCTTCTTCCAGATTTCTCCTTCTAATTAATTATTCTCTCTGCCTGCCAGCCCCGCCTATCCTTTCTCCTGCCTTGCTATTGGCCATTCAGCTCTTTATTAGACCATCAGGTGTTTTAGACAGACAAAGTAACACAGCTTCACAGAGTTAAACAAATACAACATAAAAGAATGCAACCCATCTTTGCATCGTTAAACAAATGTTCCACAGCATAAACAAATGTAACACATCTTTAAATAATATTTCTCAGTGTGTGTGTGTGTGTAAGTCACCATGTGGTTGCTGGGGATCAAATCGAGATTCACTGGAAAAGCAGTCAGTGCTCTCAAAAGCTAGCCCTTCCCCTAACCAGATGCTTTTGGCTGACTTTACAGTACCATACACAGTTTCCATCCCATGGAGTGGGCCTCGAATCCAACCAGTGCTTACTCTCCTAATGGTTGTGTCACTATTGCACAGCTTGGCACATATTGCATGGAAAGTTGGTATTGAAGTTCATAGTGTTCACAGATGGGTCTTTTCTCTCTTAGCAGCCCATATAGCCCATATAGCATTACAAAAGCTAGCAAGCAGGAAGGCTATTTCCAGCTCAGTTCTGGCTTGTTTTCTCTCTATCTTGCAACCAAGGTGTGAGCCATCATCGACAATGAGCTCTTATCTTCTAGTTATGGTAGGCAACCAGGAGGAATGCAAAGAGCTTGTATTGTTTTGGGGTTTCTGGTACCTCCCTGACAAATAACTCATAAATAAGGTGGTGCCTTATCCCAGGCACTAGTTTGTTGTTATTGATGTTGTTTAGTAAACCATAGCTTCTGGGAGCAGCTTTTTCCAGCCATGCAGGATATTTACTTCAAATTCTCTTCTTTTTTATCATGAATTATAGTTTTTAAAATTTGGCTACAAGATAGTAGATTCCCATACGCTTTTTTCATACCTGCTTCATTTTGCTTAACTCTTCTTGTCCCTGCCAGTTTCTCCTATCTGTCCACACACTCCTTGCTTTCTACTCCCAGTATTCCCCCTATCTATTTTTATATTACCTACATTCTACTGTCCTTCATCCCTCAAGACAACACTCTCCCGATGACATCTTTCTATTTCTTGACATCTACAGGAGCTCCTAGTTGAACACAAAAAGTTAGAATTGAAGCTAGGATCCACATGTGACGGAGAAGATGTGGCATTTGTTTTTCTGGGGGAGAGGAGGTTGTAGGTTTTATAAAGAGCTCAAGTGTTTTCCTTACTGTCTTAGCCAAAAGTCTCTCCTCAGCATTGGTCCTTACTTAGAATAATCAAGAAAAAATATCTATGTAACACCCAACAAAATGAAGTCTTTTTAGAGGCAAAAGATTTTATCTAAATTATGGATCTGTTTTAGATCTGTCTCATTTCTTTATTGAAGGACTTTCTCAAACTTGCATACCGTCTAGGTTGCAGTGTCTTTTGCTTTGCTAAATGGATTCCCTCTTAGGACCCAAATATTTGAAGAGTTATAGAGTAAGAGAAATTGCTGCACATGAGTGAAGACCTGAGTTCAGATCCTAGCACCAACATAAGTAGCTGGGTGTGACCTCAAATACCTGTAACCGTAGTGCTGCCTAGCGTGTAGAGGGCGGAGACAAGAAGATCACTGGGACTTGCTGGCCAATAGCCTAGGTCTAGTTTCAATAAGAGACCATATCTAAAAGGGATAAAGTGGAAAATGATTAGAGCACAACATCTAACATCCTCCACTGGGCTGTACATGTGTGTGCCTGCACACTTATGTGTACCCACCCCAAGCAAGCATACATGGTACTCACAGAGAAAGAAAAAGAAAGGAACCCAATTTTTTGAAGTAAAGATAAGCAAAGACACAAAATTAGAATGAGGCTGGGGCTGGAGGAAGAAGAGGAGAATTGTGTGTGGTTCCCACAAGAATGTAGGTTCTAGAAGAGAAAGCATCTTCCTTCTTTTGCTCAATGCTACATCCTGACCACTACACTAATGCCTCCCATTGATAGGACTCCACAGCCACTTTGAATGATGGGTGGATAAATGACACATAAGGAAAGCTGACATACAAAAAGCAGCTGAGTATATCTTGGGCTCTTCCTGACTAAAACCCTGCAGGAAAACCAGTGAAAGTGTCGGTGTGAGAATAAGAACTCCAGCCTGAAAGAAGACTAATGCCCTCTATGATCACCTACTTACCTTGGTATTCCCCTGGCCTGCTAATATCCTGCCTAGGAGGGTTAGGTATATAATGGGAGATCAACTGTACAAACAAGAAGACACTGGGCAGAGTAACTTTGGCCTCATAGAGCCTTTCCTACCTTTTCAAACATCCCTGGCCAAGTAGCACAGTTTGCAAGAATCACACTGAGCTCCCGGTGAAAAACAAATGAGCACCACAATTGAGCAATCACCCTCTTCAATAATCACATCTCAGCAAAGACAGAAGCAACATGCTTGTTCCTTTGCCAGCAAATCATTTTGGAGACTTGGATGGTTCAAGTTAATAGGCAGCTTGATAGAAATGCACAGAGCAAGATTTCTGTCTCCAGGGCCTGGATTCCACTTTTCCAAGATTGGATGACATTTGGAGGAAGATGCACCTGTGCTTTCACTTGTCCTTTTGCAAGCCCATCATCCCACCTTGTTTTTTAGTTTTTATTTATTATCTCATATATTACATCCCAGTCGCAATGTCCTCTCCCTCCTCTCTTCCCAGTCCCTCCCTCCACTTTCCTTCTCTTCTCCCCAGATCCACTTCTCTTCCATTTCCCTTCAAAAAAGAGTAGGCCTCCCAGGAATATCAAGCAAACATGACATATCAAGTTATAGTAAGACTAGGAACAAACCCTCATGTTGTTCGAATCTTAGATGGTCTTTTAATAAAAAACATGGAGCCAGATATCAGAGTGAAAGCTGAAAGATCAGAGAAGTAGAACAGCCACAACCACCACCTATTACCTCACCAACTCCACGAATCCTCTGACTGAAATCCTCTGAGTCCTCACCTGAAAGGGTCTCAGTTAAACAGCTTTAATTCCTGTTTCCTCACACCTTATATACCTTTCTCTGCTCTGCCCTCACTTCCTGGGATTAAAGGCATGTGTGCTTCCCAGTACTGGGATTAAGGGTGTGTGCCACCACTGCCTGGCTCTGTTTCCAGTGTGGCTTTGAACTCACAGAGATCCAGACGGATCTCTGCCTCCCAAGTGATAGGATTAAGGGTGTGTGCCACCACTGTCTGGCCTCTATGTCTATCTAGTGGCTGGCTCTGTCCTCTGATCTTCAGGCAAGCTTTATTAGGGTATACAATATATCACCACACCCTCATATCAAAGTTGGGCAAGGCAACCCAGTAGGAGAAGGGTCCCACAGGCAGGCAAAAGAGTCAGAGATACCCCTCATTCCCACTGTTAGGTGTCACACAAGGACACCAAGCTGCAAAACCATAACATATATGCAGATGACCTAGGTCAATCCCATATAGGCTCCTGGATTGTTGGTTTAGTTTCTGTGATCCCTGGTTAGATGATTCTGTGGTCCATTTTCTTGCAGTGTCCTTGCTAACTCTGGCTCCTACAATCCTTCCTTCCCCTTTTCCTCAGGATTTCCCAAACTCCACCTGATGTTTGACTGTGAGTCTCTGTATCTGCTCCCATCAGTTGCTAGATGAAGCCTCTCTGATGATGATTATGCTAGGCTCCAGTCTACAAGTATAGCAGAGTATCATTAGAAATCATTTCACTGACTGTTTTTTGTTTTGTTTTGTTTTGCTTTTCTTGCCCAATGTGATTGTTTCTATCCTAGGTCTCTGGGTTATCTCGCCTCTTGTTCCTGGCCCTCCAGGCAGTGTCAAGTGTGGGGTCTCTCATGTGGCATGGGTCTCAATCTGGACCAGTCATTGTTTGATGACTCCCACAAGTTCTGTGCCACCTTTATACCAGCATGTTTTGTAGGCAGGACAAATTGTAGGTTGAAGGTTTTGTGGCTGAGTTGGTGTCCCAGTCCCTCCACCAGAAGCCTTGCCTGGTTACAGAAGATGGCCAGTTCAGGCTCCATATCCCCCATTCCTAGGACTCTTCTCCGGGAATCACTCTAGTAAATTCCTGGGAGTTTCCATTGCACTAGGTTTCTATCTTGACCTCAAAATACCCTACAATTTCAGTTGTCTTTCCCAGTACTCTCTCTACCCGTACCCCTCAACTATTCCATCCTGTTCCCATCCCCACCCACCCTCAGTCCACCAGAGAAATCTATTAACAGCAGCCTGCAAAATTGGAAAAGGTTTTTACCAACTCCATATCTGACAGAGGGCTAATATATAAAGAACTCAAGAAACTAGACATCAACAAACCAAATAATCCAATTAAAAATGGGGTACAGATATAAACAGAGAATTCTCAACAGAGGAATCTCAGATGTCTGAGAGACATTTGAGGAATTTCTCAACATTCTTAGTCATCAAGGAAATGCAAATCAAAACAACTCTGAGATACCACCTTACACCTGTAAGAATGGCTAAGATCCAAAACACTGAGGACAGCTTATGTTGGAGAGGATGTGGAGCAGGGGGAACACTCCTCCACTGTTGGTGGAAGTGCAATCTTGTACAGCCACTTTGGAAATCAGTATTCTCAGTTTCTCAGAAAATTGAGTATCGAGCTACCCTAAGACCCAGCTTGGGTCTATATCCAAAGGATGCTCCATCCTACCACAAGGACACTTGCTCAAGCGTGTTCATAGTAGCATTATTCATAATAGCCAGAACCTGGAAGAAACGTAGATGTCCCTCAACCAAAGAATAAAGAATAAAGAAAATGTGGTACATTTATACAATGGAGTACTACTCAGCTGTTAAAAACAATGGCATCATGAAATTTTCAGGCAAATGTATGGAACTAGAAAAAAATCATCCTGAGTGAGGTAAATCAGACCCAGAAAGCCAAACATGGTGTGTACTCACTCATAAGTGGATACTAGCTGTAAAGTAAAGGATAACCATGCTACAGTCCACATCCCCAGAGAGTGTAATTAACTAGGAAGGCTTAAGTGGGGGGTCATATAGATCTCCCACCTTATCGTCGAAATGTCATGCTGATACTGTAGATGTGTGGAAAGGAAGTGAACTTAATAATTAGGTGATCAACAGAATACCTGCAACATGGCAAACAGCCAAAGCTTATCTTTGTCCTTTTTTTCTGTTCCTGCAAAAGTCCAAGGGGAGTCATTAAAAGGCAAGCTTTTCTCCTGAGAAAAATAAAAATAGACTACCAGCTATATCATTGCCTTGTATATACTTGAAGGGCTCTAAGTCAACACACCACTGAAATAACTGCACATCTATGTTTATTAAAGTATTGTTGTCAGTTACTAAGATATGGAACTAGCTTAAGTACCCTAACAACAGATGCATGGATGTATGTGGAGTAGAATATTACTCAGTCACTATAAAGAACAAAATCCTCTTATATGTAAGAAAATAAAAATATACTCACAAAGACAGGTTATCACATGATTTCTTTCATATGTAGAAGCTTTTAGAAAAGACATAAAATGTTTACTGAGCAAAGAGGCCTTGAATTTGAAGGCGAGCAGGGAGAACCTGTGAGGGTTTGGAGGGAGGAAAGAGAGGGGAAATGATGTAATTAGATTATAATCTCAAAAACTAACAGAAACAATTGTTTAAAAAGTATAAAAGTAGAAGGAAGATTATCAGGGAACAGGAAGGGGACCAGTAGGAGGAGGGTCAGGAGTGGGGGTGATAGGCCGTACATGTAACAACGTATATACTGTATGTATATGTAAAAATATCATAACAGAAATCATTAGCATGTACAATAAACTTATACTAATAAAAAGATAAATTGTCCTATATAGAAGCTCCAAAGCAATGCTCAAGGATGATCTCAGTATTTCCTCACAAACTCAGGAACTTGAGTGCAGGGGCAAATATTAGCGTTGAATGGGGGCCTATTTTCAGTGATGTTATTCAGATGCACACAGTGGGAGATGAGAGAAGGAACAGACTAGGGTTGCAGAATCCACTGGGAAGTAGGTAAAACAGGAGAGATAACAGAGTGCAGAGGTCAGAGTTAGTCAGCAGAGTCCTGCACGTGTGATCTGAACTAACAATCCCAGGCCTGCCACTTACTGATACTTTATCTGTCTCAACGTCCATTTCCTCCCTAGTAAAATGGAGTCATAAGAATTCTGGCACCATGAGACCTTAGTAGAGAGGGGTGGAATGCTCTTGACTATGGGAAGAATTCAGTGCAGTAGTGGGATGATTATTAGTATCCCCAGGATTAATGTGCCAGCACAGAGTGAGTTAGAAACAGGGGTAGGTCTTTTAACCCTCAGTAGGACTAGAAAGATTCACTTCTAGCTAAGTGATTCCACATGTGCCTTGAAAGTCAGTCCTAGGAAGAGCCCGCCCTTTGAGCAGGAAGCAGGAGAAAGGTCACTGGAGAGCCCAAGATTTAGGAAGGAAGACAATGTCCACCTTCTTGACTTACCTGCTGACACTGTGTGAGGTAAGCAGCTGGCCATACATTAACCCAGATCCTCCACTATAAACAGACCCTGGGATTGAGATTTGATTACTGTAACTATTTTCTCCTGGTCTTTTCATTCAATTTGATCTTGTTAATGGTACATTTGAGTATATTTTAAAGTTGTATTAAGATTATCATAATCTCCTTTAATAATTCATGTGTTTGTGATGTATCTATAATTACCTATACTAATTTTTGATCCTCCAAAGCAGGAATATTTTCCTCAAGGTGCTGATTTTTGCATATGCTTCAAGATAAAGCTAGAAGTTTGTTTTCTATATGAATTTTTAGATATTTCAATCCTGCTTGTTAAAAATGATTTTATGCCTGCCTCTGCCCCCAAGTGCTGGGATTAAAGGTGTGCACCACCTCTGCCCGGCATCATCTTATTCATTTCTAAGAAAGGTCAGCCAGGATTTTGAACACAGGTGTCAATCCATAGATACAATTCTGCATCTTCTAATTCAGAAACACAAAATATCTATCCACTTCTTTACAAGTGTTATTTTGCTCTCTGACATATCATAATTCCTACTGTACAAACATGACAATTGTTAAGCTTATTTCTACTTATTGCTACTTATCTTCATTAAATTGTATTCTTAATTTCATTTTTCACTGTTGGTGTATAAAGACTGAATTCATTTTCACATGATGTTCTTTGATCCTGCAAATTAACTTAACTTCTTAGGGCTAATAGTTTTATTCTTGAGTTCTCAAGGACTTTTGGTGTAGATAATTGCCATCTGTGTATGAAAAGAATTTCAGTTGTTTCTTTTCGATCTAGATTCTGGTATCTTCCTCCCTCCTTCTTTCCC
>LZPO01095773.1:1492501-1528106 GCA_001675575.1 Neotoma lepida
TTATACTGGCTAGAACCCAAGAACCATGGTGAATAGAGGTGGTGAGAGTAGACATTTTTGTCCTGTTCCTCTTCAGAAAAATCAAATCTCTATCCATGATAATAAAGTCAAAGTAACCAAAAACCAAAATTTGTTTCTCATCTTGATTCAAGGTATTTATAAAACACAGTTAATAATTATCTTTTAAATTTTTTAAGTATACTTATTTTATTTTTTATATGTATGAGTGTTTGTTTGCATATATGTCTGTGTACCGTGTGTGTTCCTGGTTCTTGTGGAGGTCAGAAGAGGGCATCATATTCCCTGCAACTGGAATTATGGATGCTCATGAACCATTATGTTGGTACTGGGAACAGAACCTGGGCCCTCTGCAAGAGCAACAAGTGCTCTTAACCACTGAGCAATCCCCACAGTTCCAGTAATCCTAATGGTGAAGTACTGTTTTTCTCTTTCAGGTCAAGAATAAAGTACAGGCTAGAATTACAAGTAAAATGTTTCCATTTTCATGTTTAGTATCTCTGTATTACTGCTGTAACAACTAACCATAAACCTAGTGCCTTGAAACAGCAGATGTTAATTATGTTGTAATTCCACACATTAGGTGCCCAAAGTAGGTCTCATTGGGCTGTAACCATGCTGCAACAAGATTGTTCTCCTTTCCAAGGCTTTGCTTTTGAAAGCTTCTGGGGAACACCTGCATGCCTTGGTCTGCAAACTCTTTCATCCTTTTTCTATCTTCAGTCCCAGCAAATGGAGGTACAGCCCTCTCACAGAGCATTTTTCTGACTCATTTCTCTTTTGTCTTCTTTTTCCAATTTTAAGGATGCTTACGATGAGAGTGGACCAACGTGGATAATACATCATCTCCCTATTTTAGGATTTGCAGGATCATCACCTGTATTTCCATCTGCAGCTTTGATTTTCTCTTGACTTGTAACATATACTTAGGTTATAGGGATGAGAAGATGGATGCTCTGGAGAGACCATAATTGGACTGTCTATATAGTATGCTCTCAAAGGCTTGTCTCACATACAAAATGCATTCATCCCATCTACAGGTCCCAAATGCCTCATCCAATTATAGCAGTATCTAAAAACAATCTATATCATCCAAAGTTTATCAGCTCCAAAATCTCAAATTTCATCATTGAAATCAAGTGTGGATAAGGCTCTGGGTAAATCTCTTTTAGCGAATGATGCCTCTTCAGCCAGCAAACCTCTGAAAGTCAAGAGACTTTTGCTGGCTCCCAAACTATGATGATGATCTGGAATAATGGTGATATGAATTCCTATTCACAAAGGGAGAGAGTAAAATTAAGTCAAGGCATCATTTTTTCCAAGAAGTTTGAAAGTTAAGGAAAGCAAATTTTGTTCATTTTCAAGACCTAGCAATAATGAGGCTTGTAGCTTTACCCTGTTGAGCAGCAGCAGCTCTGCACTCTGCGTTCACACGCCCAGCTTAGTTACCCTTTGTGATCCACGAAAGGCACTATATATTTCCAGGTTATTATTTCTTCACCCTTTGGATGCCTTCTGCATGTTGATGTTTGGGGCTCAGACAGTCTTTTTTTTCTATATAATACTCTCTGTGTCCTATTTAGTCTGAGCCAGCAGTGTTTCTGCTTGCATAGAATTGTCAAGAACTGTGAGCCTCCTGCGTTTGCCATGGAGATCCACTCCTTTTAACACAGGACGCTCCTTCAAAGATCTTTCTCAAGAGATACCATCTTTATTTTTGTTTTTAAAGCTGCCCCAGATTAGCAGACTCCAAGCTATCAGTAGCTAGTAATGACAAACAGGTATGATGGATACACATTAACTAAACGGGTCCCTCATCCCCTTCCCCCCACATCCTAAAGGTCACACACTCATTCCTCAAAATGTAAAGTCCTCTTCTCTCCCCTGCCACCTGGGAATTAGAGACAGCCTGATTACCAGCGTGTACCATGGGCTGCTCATCAAGTGCCTGGCATGATCCTCTTGCTTTCGGCTGAAATGTATAAAAAGGGACTCCCCTACTCTCAACAGGAAGGGCAGAGTACCCACAGGGCCTCCACTCCGCTGTCTCTGGAGGGTGTTAATATCTCTTCTAATGAATTTCTTATTCCAAAGACATCCACCTTGGTATCCTGTTTTGAGCTTCCATCCCAAAAACTTTGATATCTTCAGAAAGGGCCACGTGAATCTGAGTAACAGCACGATCTCTGCAAAGAACCTTCCGAGTGTCTGAATACACTTTCCTCCCCTTATCCATGGGGGCTACTAATCAGTGCCCGGGTGAATGCCACAAAGAGTGGAGAGTACCAAGCCCTATAGACACAGTCTACATGCTTTCACACACTTGAGGCCGAAAGAGGTGCATATTTTGGTTTTTGTAACATTTGCATGTATATAATGAAATGTCCCAGGAATGAGACTCCAGTCTAAGCAGAGATTCAATTCTGTTTCACATAAACCTTATCACATAGACTGAAGTGAATTTTGTATCTGGAGTAAAGTTTTGTGGCATAGACTTTTTCACTTAAGCATGCTGGTTTGCCAAAGGTTTGAGATTGTGGAATATTTGGGATTTTCAGCTTCCAAAAGGAGGCTTAATCAACCTATACGTTTTATCCCTTCTATTTAACCACACCTCTCAGAATGTTTAATTTATAAATTAGGTACAGTACAGAGTTGTTGAGATCAGGCTGAGCTCTACTCTAAGTCATTCTGTGTTGTGTAAAAATGGACTTTTGTCAAGTTGTACCCTGTGCTGAGAGTCTCCCACTTCATAAGAAGCTTTGGAAGCCGTTTTGAAAGTGGGGATGATCGTGTGCCTGGGTAAATCCATAAACGGCACTGTCTGTCCAACATCATCCATGGAGCACTAACAACTCAAATTAAAGACTTTTAAAAAATAGAAATAGTCATCTCAGATTTCATAGTAACAACAAAATATTTCCATATAAAACCGACTTGTTACTGGCCTAAAGTTAGCGCATGAGCAGAACTGTGCTCCATAGGCTCTATAGGACAATCCATTTCATGGCCTTATATCACTTCCTGATCATCTCTGAACTTTGGGTCACAACTCCCTATTTTGAAAGATATCAATAGCAGGTCCAATCTTTGTCGTGGGACATCATTCTGACTATTTTCTCCTCTGCCCCACCCCTCTTCCATTTCTAAGGATTCTTTTGATTATATGGGGCATACCTAGATAATCCAGCAAAATCTCCCTATTGTGGTTAGCAGATTAGCAATTTTAATGCCATCTATAACCTTAATTTCCCTTGGCCACATAGCGTCACGTATTCATAGTTTTTGTGGATTAGAGCATGGACATATTGAAGAGCCATTATTCTGCCAGCCACATGCATCACATTAATTGAGTTTAAATGTCAAACCAATGTTGCGTTCCTGGGATAAATAACACTCAGTCAGCTTGCATAATCTGTTTCATACATTGTTGATTTCTTCTTGTTCTCCTTCAAAAAGATGTTGCTCTGTGTTTTTTTCCCCCCCTTGTGGTGTCATTGATTTATTTCCATATATCAGGGTTCTACTGGGTTTTTTCTTCATCTAGTAGCTTCCTCCTCCTCTCCCCCCTTGCTCACCTTCTTCTCTTCCTTTTCTTTCATTCTTTAAGACTGAAGCTGGATCTCAAATCACTCTGTAGCCTAGGACAGCCTAGACTTTTTGATTCTTCTGCCTCTGTCAACAGAGCAATGGGAGTCCAGGTGATCCCAGCTTTACACTGGGAAGAATAGATGAAATGGTCCCTACACTGTTTTCTGAAGGTATTTGTGGAGGACTGATGTTGTTTCATTCTTGAGTGTTAGAATTTGCCAAATAACCCACCCCCCATGCCTGGGCTTTTTTTATTGGAAGATACTGAGTCTCTGATTAAAAATAGATGGATGTGGGTAATCTCAGCATTTGGGAGGTTGAAGGAGGAGGTTTGCCACAAGTGTGAAATGCACTTAGTCTACATAGTGAGTTTCTGGCCTACCTAGCCTACGGAGTGAAACCTTGTCTTAATCCTACAAATAAAGTAAAATAAATTTATAAAGTAGTTATAGGTCTATTCGGGCTTAAATTTTTTTCTTAAGTCAGTTTTGGCCAATTTTGGCTTTCTTAGAATCATATCATTTCATCTAAATTATTTAAATCCTTTGAAATAAACTAGGTTCCAGTAAGACTAGACATTTAAAACTCTAGACACTAGTAGCAATAGTTTCTCTTCAATTTACCCTCTTATTTTCCAGCAAGGATTTTGTCAATATTATCACTTTTTCCCTCCAAAAGCCAACTTTTGCTTTCTGAGATTTCCTAAATTTTTTTATTTTTCTATTTCATTTATTACTGACAGGGTACTTATTATCTGTTTCCTGCTTGTTTTGGTTTTAAATTGCTTCTAGCTTCTTAAGCTTGAAGTTTATGTTATTGATTTGGACCTTTTATTTTTGCTACAAATATTTAAAGTTGTATATTTTCCCCCTTAATTCAACCCTGTAAATTCATACAGACTGTGTTAATTTTATTCATGTAGAGTATTTTGAATAAGGTGAGTGTGGTGGTGCACAGGTGTAATCTCAGCATTTTGGAGGCAGAGGCTGGAAGATTTAGGCCAGCAGTGGCTACACAGTAAGTTAAAGGGCAGTTTGGCTACATAACTCTGCCTCAAAACAAAACAAAAACCAAAACAACAAAAAGAAAGCAAAAACAAACAAAAAATACACAAATGTTTGAGACATAGAGGCAGGTGGGTCTCTGTGAGTTCAAGGCCAGCCTGGTCTGCATAGTGAGTTTCAGGACAGTCAGAGCTACACTGATACTTTGTCTAGCTATACTTTTAAGTCTTGCTTTGACACCAATGTTATTTAAAAGATCTTGTTTAATTTCCCAACATTGGATATTCTCAGATAACTTTCTGCTATAAATCTCTGATTTAATTAAGGTCATAATGTACATAAGTGACTTGAATCTTCTTCAATTTTATTGTGACTTCTTTCATGGCTCAGTGCATAGTACATCCAGAAAATGTTCTGTATTTAATTTTTTAAATGTGTCTTCTGTAATCACTGAGTGGAAAAATAGATAAGGCCAGGTCAAGTTGGTTAACAGTGATATACAAGTCTTTGCATTCTTGCTTCTTCTCTGTGAGTTAATGGAAGTGGGATGTTAAAATGTCCAACCATTATCACTGACTCATCTCTTACTCCTTTCATTCTGTCAGGTTTTAGGTCATGTTCTCTGGGGTTCTACTGTCAAGTGCAAGTATTATTACAATTATTATCACCTTCTGAGGATGTGGAACTTTTATCATGTATGTGGTCTCCTTTTGTTTCAATGAACATTTGTTATCTTAAAGTCATTTTCTCTTGTGTCAACATAGCTAATATCATTCTTACATGGTCTGTATGTACACAAGATATGTTTCATCACTTGACTCACACTCATCCTATGATATGTTTACCCCTGAAGTGTGTGTGTCTTTTGTAGACAAGACATGTTTGGAGCTTACTTTTGCTTGTCTGGTCTGATGATTTTGAAATTTTAGTGGAGTGTTGGTATGCCTTCATTTAATAGACTTATTGATAGGGTTGAATTTGTTTCTGCCATTTTATCATATGTTTCTATTTTTCTCCTTGTATTTATGTGTATGTTGTTCCTTATTTGCCCTATGTAGGCTAAATCTATTTACCTGTATAATTGTTATTACTCTATTACTTCACTTTTAACATATTCATTTCACTGTTTTTGTAATGCTCTTTCTAGTGTTTACAATATGTATTTTAACTTATTACAATTGATTTTGATATCATTGTCACTAATTGGTAGAATATGAAACTTTTCTTAAACATTCCTTCTTTGCTTGTCTCCTCATTTGTGACCCTGCTGTCATACAGCTTTACAAGTTATGAAGACAGTACAGTGCTAGATTTATTGGTTGTACAGCCATTTGGCTCTGTTAATTTTATACTTCATTTACACTTTCCTTGTTCTTCAAGATAGCTAATCTCTATTCTATTTCCAAATTCATTGATTGATTTGCTCATTTAAATCTTCTGTGAGCCCCTAGCATGATTTTTTTAAATTTTTATTATTTTCTAATTCCCAGACTCACAGGTAGATTTTTTTGTGTATGACTTAAAAGTCATGTGTGAGCATTTCTATTCTCTGTGTCATTTTCATCAATTTTTCTTTTAATTCTTTACAAGTGAATGTTCCCTTCACTTTTAAAGCATATTCATGATGGTTGTCTCAAAGACTTCTCTATTAAATTCAACATCTGGAAATATTCAGGAAAAGTTACTGTTAACTGATTCTCCTCATCACCCTGGGTATAAGTCACACCCTCTTTTTTGTATGAATCTCTCATAACTCTTTGTTGAGTATTGTACCTTTCAAGTAATGTAGTACAGCACTTCTTGATCCTGACTCTTCTGCTGCTGTATGGTTTGATTTTGCTTGAATGGTTAGTAGCCAGGTTAGAATAATTACACCAAATCCTTAAGAATCATTGGTGGGCCTTTATAGCTTAGTTATAAACCAAATATTGGCCAGAGGTTGCATTCTAACATGTTGCCCCTTGAAGACTTCCTCTGATGGTGGCTCTGTGTGCAGAGAAAACTATGGGCTGTTTTCAATATGTCCCAAGATTTTACTTCTTGCTAGGTTTTCTTAGAACTCCTTTGTAGGTCTGTGCTGGATCTGTGACATGTGAGTATGTGTAGGTCAGGGGACCATTTGGGTTAATCAGTTCTCTTCTTCTACCATGTGGGTCCAGGTAATTGAACTTAGGTAGTCAGACTGGGCAGCAAGCACTTTTACTCTTAGCTATCTTGCTGGCCCTCAAACTTATTATATCTTATAGGTATCTTATTAAACTTCTTATGATATCAAACTTCTTAGCTCTGCACAACAAAGGGTAGAGTCACTAGATTTGCCACATGATCTAGCTATCCAAGTTCTGGATATACCAAACTAAACATAGCAAAGAAACACATATACTTCTATATCCATTCACAATAGCTAATAGGTGAAAATAGTTGAGGTGTCCATAGGCAGATAGATGGGTAAGGAAAGTGTGGTGTGTATACACAATGAAGATTCATTTACCTACGAAAATCCTATTATTTGTGGCAAAATGTATGAAGCTGGAGGAAATTATGTTAAATGAAATAAGTCAAACACAGAAAGACAAATGGGGCACATCCATTTTCTTCCTATGTGGATGCTTCAATAAACAAGCTGAGTTCATTGGGTGTGTTGCTTCATGCTTGTAATGCCAGCACTCAGAAGGCGGCGTCAGAAGGATCGCTCAAAGTTTGAGGTCAGGTAAGTGACACCATAAATTCCAGATCAGCCAGGGCTATACTGTGAGAACATAGCTAAAACAACAAAACAAAAGGAAACACAAAAGGTTCAACCAAAGGTCCAACCATAGATGAAGTGCAGAATCATGATTAGAAACTGTATAAAGGGCAGAAGAGAATGGTTAGGAAGGGCTATTAAGTTTTAGTTTCTTGTTGTTTTCTACTCACATCCTCTTTTCACCTGAGAAATTCTTATGTAACCCCAGGTATGTAACATAAGTATGCAACTCAAATATTTGTTGATAATAAGCCATAAAGGCATTTATTTTAAAACAATTATTTGTTATTGTCTTAGTTACTATTCTTATTGCTGTGACCAAATTCTGTCAAGGATAACTTAAGGTTTATTTTGGTTCCTGGTTTGAGGACATGCAGTCCATTATTGTGGGGATAGACGGGTGGTAATGCCACTGCTCAAATTTCATTCCCACTCGGGAAACAGAGACAGAGAATCCCTTTTTATTTAGTCTGAGATCCCAGTCTGGGATGTGTGTTCTCTCCTCAGTTAAAATGCTCTGGAAATATACTCACAGATACACCAAGAAACATGACGCCTAGGTCATTCCAAATCCAGCCAAGTTGAGAATGATTAACCTCACACATATACATAAACGTTTTACTATTTTTTAAACACAAAACCAAATTTACCAACCAATAAGATGGATATACGTGTTCATTTTTATGTAAAGAATTAAATCTTGGATGATAATTGATATAGCAAGCTATAGAGCATATTTAATACTTTTCAGTTGATTGATATTTTGATTTTATAATCAGCAATACTGAGAATACTGCTTTCCATAAATACATATTACAATTTTGCAGAAGCATGCTCAAAAGCATTTCAGACACTGTTGGAAATTCTGTCCTAATCCCAAGCCAAAATTAACTTAATGTTTTTAATGAAACTCAAGCCAGCAAACCAAACAGCAATTTGTAAAATTAAATACTCTAATATAATATTCTAATATAATCTAATAATCCAAATACATGCTAATTTGTTATAGATTGAGTTATGATAGGTTGTAAGTATTAAAGTTTGCTTTCTGTAATTAAATCATTAGGAAAAAAAATAAACAGTAAGTGCAGAAAACTTTATGTATACAGTACAATAAAAACAATGCAATGGGGTCAGTGAGATGGCTCAGGGATTAGAAGGACTTGTTGCACAAGCCTGGCCATCTATCTGAATTCAATCCCTGGAACTATTATAAATACAGGAGAGAAAACAAACTCTACAAAATTGTTCTCTGACCTTCACACTGATATCACAAGCATGTGGCCCACACTGGTATCACAGCATATAGTCCACACACATACATCATGTACAAACACACACTAATAACAAATTTAAAATATATTTAGAGAAAACACTCCAGGGCCAACAAGATGGCTCAGCAGGTAAAGACTCCTGCTGCTAGATCTGATAACTTGAATTTGATTTCAGAACCGACATGGTGGAAGGAGGCAAGGGATTCCCACAAGTTGTTTTCTAACCTCCACAAGTGAGCGTTGGCACACACATGCCTCTCCCATTAACAAATAAACATAATGACAGATTTTAAATACTACAATTCATGATTTACAGTAGGGTGAGCTAAGGTATTTCATGTGCTGTTTGTTAGCACTGTGCAAAGTACACACGTGTTCAGAACCAAGGTACAGTAGTGCAATACAGAATGAGTGCTAAATTTTCCACAACTCCAACATTTATTGGCATGACCCCTTGTGGTGTCATGACCCAAACTTTAAGAAACTGTTCTATAGCATGGCAGGATGAATATTTTACAATGATGTATTACATATTTTATGAAGAACTAGATGAACTGAGTTTGAAGGTTTCTGACACCAAAATGATAGGACTATGGGAAGCAGTACACAATATATCATACAGAGCATATGCTATGTAATATGTGCAGCTACTATGGTAATTAAAATATTTTTGTGTGAAAATCTTAATATTAAAAAAGAATAGGGTTTGCCATATGGCTCTGTAGTAGAACATCTGACTAGTGTGTTCAACAACTGTTGTGACATCTGCCCCACTGAGAACTTAGGTCTCCCAAGAAGGGACGGCCTGGAACCAAGGAAAGGTAAGTGTAACTGTCCACCCATTCCCAGCCTCCCTTTCCTGGGAGACAATCAGATGCAACAGGGAGTCAAGTCAAGCAAGAACTCCTTTATTGAAGAACAGTAAGCCCCTTTTAAAGCCTAAAACCACAAGGCTAGAGAGAGGGGCAGGGTAGATGTCCCGTCAGGCCAATCAGTTTAAAGGTCACCCAGACATAAACAGCTTAGGTTTCTTCCTCCTTGCTTCCTCCACAGACCCCCCACAGACCTTTGTCAACAACTTGGGTTCCTTCCTCCCTGCCTCCTCCCAGGACCATTTTTACTTGTAAACAACTTGGCTCTGCAGGCCCCCACAAACGACCTAGGTTCCATGTTCAGTACCAGAAAACAATAATAAATTAAGTCAAATTGGGTCCAGTAGAAGTGAACAGTAGAAAGACTGAAGCTCAAGTCACTCGTGCTCTATGCCTGTTTCCCAAACCTTCAGGTACTTCTATAGACATGACAAAATTCCAAGAATAGAATTCAGTTTGAAAGGACACACACACACACACACACACACACACACACACACACACACACACGACCTACCTGGAGAAGTAGAAACATTGAAGGAGCACAGGGCATTGGTATCCACAGTAAAATGGCATAGATATTACACATAACACATATAAATGTGTATAAAGGTTTTCAATGTAATGTGTATATGTTGTAAGGTAAGTTGATGCAGGAGGGCAGAGCCCTTTCAACCCAGTCTCTTAGTCTTTGTCTTAGTTAGGGTTTCTATTGCTGTGAAGAGATACCATGACCACGGCAACTCTTATAAAGAAAATATTTAATTGAAGGTGACTCACTTACATTTTCAGGGGTTCAGTCCATTATCATCACGAAGGGGAGCATGGTGACATGCAGGCAGATCTAGTGGTGCTGGAGCTGAGAGTGCTACATCTTGCAGGCAACAGGGGGTCGACTGACTGTCACACTGAGGGAAGCTTGAACAAAAGAGGCCTCTAAGCCCACCCCTACAGCCTCCACACTTCCTCCAACAAGGCCACACTCGTAATAGTGCCACTCCCTTTGCAGGCCATTTTCTTTCAAACCACCACAATCTTGTTGCTGAAAGAATTTATAAAAGACACAGTGAGTCAGCAAGCAGAATTGTCATTTAAGTGAAGAAGCAAAAGCATTTATGCTAGGAAGGAGTGTGGAGAACCTTGGGAATGAGGACCAGGATGAGAAAGGCTGGGATGTTTCATCTATTTGTTACTTACACATTTAAAATTGTTGGTGTATGTGTAGCAAATTACTAGTTAAGCAACTCTATTGCTAGTAGTGAGATAGTCATATACATATAGAAAAGGTATTTGTTTGTTTTTGAAACAGGGTTTCCATGTGTATCCTTGGCTCTCTTGGAACTCACTCTGTAGATCAGGCTGGCCTCAAACTCAAAGATGCACCTGCTTCTGCCTCCTGAGTGCTGGGATTAAAGGTGTGTGCCACCACTGTCTGGCTAAAATAGATATTTGAAGTCTTTTTTTAAAAGATTACTTAATGTACACTGTGTTTTGCCTGTATATATTCTGTGTGAGGGTGTCAGATCCCCTGGAACTGGAGTTACTGACAATTGTGAGCTGCCATGTGGGTGCTAGGAACTGAACCCGGGTCGTCTGGAAGAGCAGCCAGTGCTCTTAACTGCTGAGCCATCTCTCCAGCCTGATATTTTAAGCATGCTCAATTTAAAGCATTTGGCCATATGATTGCTAATCTTAGTTTCCAGCTTGACACATCTTGGAATGGGGAACTTCAACCGATGAATTGACTCCATCAGATTGGCCTTCTGGCATATCTGTGAGACATTTTCTCAATGGCTCATTGATGTAGGACAGCCCAGGCCGTGAGCAGTACCGACTCCCTGGCCTGGGCTGAATAAGAAAGGTAGCTGAAAGTAATAAGCCTGACAATAGAGCTTGTGTGTGGTTACTGCTTTGAACTCTGGCCCTGAGTTCCTGCTTTGGCTTTTCTCAATGATGTCTGTAAGTTGCAAGCAGAAATAAACCCATTTCTCCCCAAATTGTTTTGATCATGGTGTTTGTCACTGAGCTGACAGTGTTTTTAAAGCTATAGTCCAGGATCCTGGAGAGCAGGATACTCCCTCTTTTTGATTGACAAGAACTAGGCAATTGATCTTTACTTAGAGAAAATCAAGGAGGGGAGAGTTTAATGAGGCATTTGGCCATTGTCCTTGATCCCTGACCCCCTGCCTAGTAATATTTTTCCTGTGTTGGGGTGGGGTAGGGTAGTGAGTCTATAAATGAATGGAGGTTATCTCAGTTTGCTTGAATTAATTTCAGATGTCCAAATTCCTTCTTTAACTCTCTTGGTTTATTTTTATTTTTATGTTGGGGATGGACCACAAAGCTTCTTATGCCTAATTGCTAGATAAGCACTCTATGAATGAGCTGCACTTGCACCTTTTCTTTGAGGGTTTTTGTTGTTGATGTTATTGTTTTTTTGACACGGGGTCTCACTGTCTGGCCCTGATTGGCCTGGAACTTGCTTTATAGAGCAGGCTGCCCTTGAACTCACAGAGATTCATGTGTGTGTGTGTGTTGTGTGTGTGTGTGTGTGTGTGTGTGTGTATACATACATATATACATATGCACACACATATGTATATGTACATATATGTGTGTATATGTATATATGTACATATATACACATATGTATACATATAGTTAGTCTCAAATCTTGGAGATATGTACATATCTCCCAGGCTTGCCTGGATGTTGCTATGTAAGCTAGACTGACTTCAAATTGGTGATCTACCTTTGCGTTCTAAGTTAGTTCTGGCATTATAACGCTACACCACTATGATGGTTTGGATGCAGATGACCCCACAGGTTCAGATTATTTAGACATCTCCAGTTGATGGCCCTCTTTGGACAGGTTGTGGAACCTGGGGGAGGTGGAGCCCTGTCAGAGGAATCGCATCACCATCAGCATGATTGGAGAATTTATAGTCACACTCCCCTTCTTGACTGCTCTCTCTGCTTTGTGCTTGTGACTCCAGAGGTGAACTCTTAGTTTCCTGCTCCTGCCACTTTCCTGCTCCTGCCACGATGCCTGCCATTCACTGCTATACTTCTCTGCCATGATAGACTCTCATCCCTCTACAAAGCATTAGACCAAATCAACCCTTCCTTCTCTAAGTTGACTTGACAGAAAAGTAACTAATACAACCACCATGCCCAAACAAAAATGAATGTGTTTTATGTAGCCAGGGAAAAAAGCTGTTTGGATGAGGTACATGAAAGGAACAACAGAAAACATGCTAAAAATGTCTTTAAAATTGTAAGCTCTATGATGACAAACTAATTCTACTCAGTTTGCTAAGGCGGGAATCCATGGCCTCTCTCTCCTCTGCCCCTCTTCTGGCTGCCTGCCCAGCTCTCCCTCTCCACCTCCCTGCATGTGGAGAGACTAAGTGAGGACAGACTGGCTCATATTTCCAAGGGTGAGTTCAACTTCAGAATTTTCCTGTAAAGCAGAAGAATTAAGTTTCCTTTAGAACGGTTTCCTGTTTTGGATCACAGTTTATTCCCCAAAATTTGCCAATAAAAACTAAAGGGATAAAGTCTAGGTGGAAAAAAAGAGAGGGAAAGAGGTAATCTACTCTTTATTGATCATTTAAACTTGAGCCCCAAAGATCATGTATCTATCAATCATACTTATTTTCTTGGCATTCACCCCCTCAGCAAACATTTCTTGAGTTGCCTTCTGTATGCAACCACTGGAGTATGTCTTTGCACCTAACTCAATTGGTCCTCTTTACAAACCTGCAAGTGTGAATCACTTCCTTACTGTCGCCTTAGGGACCAGGTGACTTTGCTGGTTGAGATTCAAAATAGACTTCTCAGTCAGCAGAGCTACTGCTCTTGCTACCCGACTTGCAGCTGCCTTTGCAGTGGCAGTTGTTGTGGAGACTATGCTGGGAGCTGTCAAAATATTAACAGAGGTATGCACTCTTGTCCATCAGAGGACAACATTTCATTGGTCTAATTTTACCAGCCTATTTATTTAGTGACATAGAAGATGTTGGCTCAGTATAGACAAAGGGTGGTGCATTTGGCTTCTTGCCTAATCTGGCTAAATGTACTTTTGAAGATGCCTCTTTCCAAAGCCACTGTTTTACTTACTGAGGAAGCACTGGGAGATTTCCCACACAAGTCAAGAGAGAAGAAAACAAGAGGGTTGCTATTGTCATTATTGTTTAACATCTCATTGGGACATTGGCCAAACCAATTAGACAAAAGAAAAAAAATAATGTTAGAAAAATTAGAAAGGAAGAGATCAAACGTTTCTACTTAAAATAATAGAATGGCATTAGACCTGAAAATACATATGTCAAATGAAGAACTACTATAAACCCAAGATATAAAATAAATAGGCAAATTAGATTCCTTTCACATATACAAACAGCTATTAATCAGAAGATATAATGGCAGAGAAGACCACCATCTCACAAAAACAACCAAAAAGATTATATACATATGTGTGATGTATACCAAATATGTAAAGCCTACATGAGAAATATTTTTAAATTTTATTTTTAATTAAAATAATATACTATGCCCCTCCTTCCTGCCCTCCTAAGTATGCCCTCAAATCATACCCTCTTCTTCTTAAAAAAAAAAGTTGTACAAATAAATCTACAACTAGAACCTGCTGAGTCTGTCTACTTGCATGTGTATGTTTTTAGGACTTGGTACTGGATCCCAAGGGGGCTCATCCTTGGAGAAGACTAATTCTTTGCTCTTCTTTATTTATAAAAATATGTATTAGATACAACAACATTTTAGGAAAGAAGGAAATAAACTAAGACCTGAACAAGAGGCTGGCAAGATGGCTCAGCAGATAAAGAACTGGTGACCTGAGTTTGATTCCCCGAACCTACAGTGAGAGGAGAGAATTAACTGCTGGAATTTGTCCTCTGAGCTCAACATGTGTGCTCATATAAAACAGCAATAAATACAAAAAATTTAAACAGTAGGTCTGAACAAGTATAAAAACATAGCCTGCCACTCATCATCACAAAGATATCGATTATCCTTAAGCAAAATTATAATTCTAACATAATGCACAATATTTGTTGCCTGAAACTGGACAAGGTTATAGTGTACAAAAAATAAGTAAACAAAAATAAAA
The DNA here is from genome assembly GCA_001675575.1 of Neotoma lepida. Lineage (NCBI taxonomy): Eukaryota > Metazoa > Chordata > Mammalia > Rodentia > Cricetidae > Neotoma > Neotoma lepida. Next base: position 1,507,138 of record LZPO01095773.1, read on the forward strand.
CAGGAGAATTGTGTAAAAGAAAGGGAGCATGCCATAACCTCACTAGATGTTAAAACATACTCTAGAGCCCTAAAAACTAAATCATGAGATTTGTGAATGGATGGAAGATAATAAAAACTTCAAATAGACCAAAGCACAGATTTTTGTATTTATTAATACAGCTTCCCAAACCAATAGAAGTAGAAATGAACTTTCTGATTAATAATGTCTGAACAGCTTAGCAGTCATTTGGAAAAAGATTAAGTTGAATTCACACCTCACACCATACATCAAGACAAAACTCAAATAGATCAAGATTTAAGTTAAAAGAAAACTATTTACTTACTGTATTGGATAGTTTTGTTGGTCAACTTGACATAAGTTAAAGTCGTCAGAGAGGAAGGGGCCTCAGTTGAGGAAATGCCTCCATGAGATCCAGCTGTAAGGCATTTTCTCAATTAGTGATTTCTAAGGGAAAGCCCAGGCCATGGTGGGTGGTGAAATCCCTGGGCTGCTGGTCCTGGGTTCTGTAAGAAAGCAGGCTGAGCAAGCCAGTAAGCAGCACCCCTCCATGGCCTCCGCTCAGCTCCTGCCTCCAGGGTCCTGTCCTGTTTGAGTTCCTGTCCTTGACTTCCTTCAGTGATGAACAGCAATGAAACAAGCCCTTTCCTCTCCAACTTGCCTTTTGGTCATGGTGTTTCATCACAGCAATAGAAACCCTAAGACAAGTTGGTACCAGGAGTGGAGTATTTCTGTGACAGACTTGATCATGTTTTGGGGAGGATTGTGGAAGGACTTTGGAACTTTGGGCTAGAAGAACAATTCAGTGTTGAGAGCTAAGCTATTGGATGTTCCTTAGGAACTTGGAAGATAAAAATGTTGAGAACAGTGCAGAAGATGAAGGCTTGCCTTGTGAAGTTCCAGAGGGAAATTTAAAGACTTTATCAGGGGCATTTGTTATCTTGAATTAAGATTTGGTGGTTCTGGTTAGCTGGGGCTGAAGAATCAGCTGTGATTAACAAGATACCAGAACTACTAAAGCAAAACTTTGCATTGCTGGGATACTTGATGTTGGTCAGTTGGAGCAGAGAAATTAGCAGTGATTAAGAAGAGACCAGCACCACTGAGGTTAAATCTTCTGGGAAGTGTTTCCCGAGAGCACAGAGAAGCTGTGTTCCAGAGGTGCCCAAGGTTGTACCTTGTGCTGGCAGCTGGATTTGGTAGTGTGTAGGAGTCACCCAGGTGGTACTGGTCTTGAAGGCCTGAAGGGGTCATGGAGAGCAGCTGAGGCTTGGAACTGTGAAAGGTCAGGAGAGGCCAATGGTGAAGGTGCAGCCTCAGTGTTAGTTGAAGGCCCAGGACTGAAGGGGTCATGCAAAAATGTTGGGGTTTGGCACCATGAAGAGAGCCTATGAGAGGTTATTGGTCAAGTGCAGCCCAGTTGCAGCAGAAGACCCCAGCATTTTGGAGAAGTCAGAACCATGGGATGACCACCAAGAACAGCAGCAGCAATGGAGTGGAGCCAGCTGGAGCACTCAGCTCGAGTTCTAGGCTCTAGCTGGCTCCACTCCATTGCTGTTGCTGATCTTGGCTGTGTGTGTTGCAGAGGGTAGAGCCGGAGAAGTGACTTTGGAGGACTTCAGAAGATCATGAGTGGATCCTAGCCTTTGGACAGTTGGAATTTTGTTTTGCTTTGATTTGATTGTGACTGTGCTCTGACTTTTCCCTCTTGAAGTAAGAAAGTATTTTATTGGGGCCCACAGTTGAGAAACTAAATTTTTAAAGATTTTGGATCTTAAAAGAGATTGGCTATTTTAAAGGGACTGAATTTTTAGTATGTTTGAATTTGTAAAGACTGGGACTTGTAAAGTTATGTTATTTATGTTTATAATATGACATCTTGGGGATGAATAAGAAAGGAAGGGTTGTGGCTTAATAGTGATGTGTTTGTGTGACAAGTTGACAAGGGGTAGGTTGTACTGGCTGGCTTTGTGTGCCAACTTGACAAAAGCTAGAGTCATCAAAGAAGAAGGAGCCTCAGTTGAGGAAAAGCCTCCATGAGATCCAGCTGTAAGGCGTTTTCTCAATTAGTGATCAATGGGGGAGGGCCCAGCCCATGGTGAGTGGTGCCATCCCTGGGCTGTTGGTCCTGGGTTCTATAAGAAAGCAGGCTGAGCAAGCCAGGGGAAGCAAGCCAGTAAGAAGCACCCCTCCATGGCCTCTGTATCAGCTCCTGCCTTGTTTGAGTTCCTGTCCTGACTTCCTTCAGTGATAAACAGCAATATTGAAGTGTAAGCCCAATAAACCCTTTCCTCCTCAACTTGCCTTTTGGTCATGGTGTTTTATCACAGCAATAGAAACCCTAACTAAGACAATTACCAAAATCAAACTTCAAGGTGAAGAAAGTGATTTAGACTATTAGATACAATCCAGAGGCTAGGGCCAGTAAAATGGCTCCGTGCATAAAATCGATTGTCACCAAACCTGATGACCCAAGTTTAATCTCCAGGATCCGAATGGTGGAAAGAGAGAACTGGTCCTCTGACCTCCAGACCCTTACTATAGTTCTCTCTCTATCTCTTAGACACACATGCACCCACACAGACACACACACACTAAATAAAACATAATTATAAAATCCAGAGACTATTTTTAAAATAATTGAGAAATTTAATTACACAAAAATAAGTTTCTCATGAGACACTATATAAGCAAAATTAACAGATAGAGTACAAATGGATGAAAATGTTTGTAATTGATGCCAATGACATATGACTAATGTTTGTGACTTTATTTATTTATGTATATATTGGTTTGTTTGCTTATTTTCTCATTTATTTTATTTCCTGTTCTGGGGATCAAACCCAGAAGTTCACATGTTAGACAGGCACTCTATAACTGGGCCACACATTCCTTAACTTAAAAAACAAATGTTCCTAGAAATGGAGGAGAAAAGATAATAAAGTTAAGATATTTTAAAGGGCAGATTGGTCACAACCCTAGAACGAATTGACATGCTCCCCCCCACCCCAGACAGGATGTCTTTGGGTAACTCTGTCCTGGAACTCACAGAGATCTGCCTGCCTGTGCTTCCTAAGTGCTGGGATTAAAGGCATGCACCACCGCTGCAGAGCTGAATTTACATGCTCTTTAGAGATTTTAATGTGAATTAATTGAAGTTTAGGATTATGTTAAGATTGCTTTTCTTGTCACCTTCCAGTTTGAACAGCACACATTTTTGTCCAGACTGTGGAAAAACTACTGCACCCCGCTCCATTGCTTTGAGGACTGCAAATCATACAAGCACTGCATGCACTATTTGCTGTGCTTCCAGAATGTAGTACTATAAACCGGGTGACAGAAATAACAGAAATTCATTTTCTCCTGATATCAGAGGTAGAAGTGTGAGCTCAAGGTGTTTCCAGGACTTGTGAGACAACTTCCCAAGGCTTCTAGGTGGCTGTCTCCTCTTCCCCATATCTTGAAATTCTCAGTGTATTATCTATTCTCCTCTCGGGGTCTGGGTCAGAATTCACCTCAATAACCTTCTTTGAATTTAACGACCTCTTACAACCTTTTTCGGACCGATCCCATCCCCAAAGTTTCAGAATTATTACATTTTGGGCAACAATTCAGACAACAACAACCCTTGTGAAAGGAAACCTAGAAATGATGAGCAAAACTAGCATGACATTGCTTTTGATCAGCAACCCCACTTCCGGAGATCTGTTAGACAAACCTACAATCACGGGAAATGACATGTATGGCGATATTTATTTTAGCCCTGTTGAGGCAGAAAGAAGGATTTCAGAGCAGTCGAGTACACAGTGGTTTGTCTACACAATACAGAACGCGACTGTGTGAAGAAAGGAAGGTCTGTAGGCACTGCGGATGGAGATCTACAGGCTATGAGGTAAGAAAGGCAAGGAGCGAACAGCATAATAATAGCCTGCTGTCTGCATAGGAGAAATACATTTGGATTGGCTTACATGGTATTTGTATAAACACTGAATGTAAAACAACTCCAAGAAAAGAAACAGATCAATTTGATTATTGAGAGGGGTATGTGGCATAGAACGAAGCAGGCAGGGTAGAAATGAAGCTTTCTGTATTTTCTTGGCTGTATGGTTTTCAATCTCTAAGTTATGGACGTTCAAAACAATTGAAAGCATATTGTGACATATATGGATAAAGGATATCTAAGGATAAAGATATCAGTTTTCATTTGTAAATCAGGTAAATTCAAAATCATCAAGAGAAGATGTATTTTTAAAGTGGAAAGCATAGCTCATGTGGCTTCTTAGCTCACCCATGGACTCTCTCGTATAAAATGAGACTAACTCTAATCTCTCTGCTTCTGAGAATCGGTATTCTCAGCTTCTCCAAGTTTCATCAAGTGTTTCCAAATGTCTCTGTTTTGAAGAAAACAGAAGCACAACTGTTTCCTCCCTGTTCTCTTTTTCTTTGCAGAAAGGCAGTGCGTTTAAGGTCCAGTTGGATTTCACATGGACCAAAGAGGAGGCTGCCCGGATGCTATTGATCCCCAGCACTCAGCAGTGCAAACGCCCTTGGGTGTGCTTTACTTTAAGCAAATAGAAGTGGGCCTCACTGAAAGTAGGGATGCGTGGCTGGGGGTGGGGGCACCCGAGTGCTCAGCATCCAGCTGAGAGTGAGATTCCTGAGGAAAGCCCCCTTCCTGTCACAGCACCCACAGCATTCTGAATCTGCTTGCAGCCCAACGGCCTCGCCGAGGATGCTCCACTTAAAAGTGCAGTTTTTGGATGATTCCCAGAAGATTTTTGTGGTTGATGTAAGTGGAAATCACGTCGCTATTATTCCTTTATTATTCATTCAATAATGGTCATTTGTGGACAGCCCATTAGCCAGGGATGTTATGTCTTCTTTAGAACCGAATGAAGGAGGACTGTGGTTTTTAGATTTGGAAAAGAAGTCTGTATTTAATGTCACGATGTGGCTCATGTTTTCCCATTAACCTTTCTTCTAAAACATGCTCTCTTTTCTCGAGGGACATTGAAAACAGATTTGAAAAATACTCCAAATATTTGTGAAAAGGCAGCAATGATTTAGTTCCACTACCCAATAAGGCATTATTGTTGATTGAAATTATTTTTCTGTGTGTCTGAGGTAGGTTCTGAGGGAAATGAGAGGGGAAAGCTGCCTTCCTTTTCTGAGAAAAACCTATGGGTTATGGAGAGTAGAGTTACAGTTCTAATGAGAACTTCAGGAATCAATGACACAAATGAAGGAGGAAAATAGGATAAGAGACGATTTAGTTTGATTTAGTACTTATAGTTCAGAGTTCTTAATGTAATTCCTAGCTACAGGATGATTGCATACAATTATGCCTCATCTCTTCAAGAAAGAACAAATGTATTAAGCACATCATCTAGTGCTCAAGCTCCAACATCCAAAGATACGTGCAATTTGATGTCAGGATTTATGTATGAGCATTTTGAAATATTCTACTTTTCTTTTTATTGGAAGCCAAAGTGCTGTTTCCTGTGATATTTACATAAGCTACTAACAAGGAATAAACAGCTCATTTTCCATGAAATTCATACAAAAATGTTGTGTGCTTTTTTTTTCCCTTTTACACATAAACTCTAAGCTCAGCCGTGATGTGTGGTGTGAGGGTAGCCCATTTTTTTCCAATGAGGATTTCATTTTGATTTGAATCATGTGTTTTGTTGGTGATGACTTTCTGGCTTCAGCTGCTATTTTGCTGTCTCTTCCTTTCAGTTTTATGTGCAAAAGGCATTTCTAGTTCCACAGACCCGAATGATTTGTTTTGTAGCAAATGGATTCCATTAGAGTTATGGGGCATTTCCTATTGTTTCTTAGAAGTATATTTGAGGGGTGGAAAGTGTCTTTTGAGTAATTTGTCCATTTGCAAGCTGGTGGTGGACTGGTACAGTGCTCCAGAACCCAAATTACTGAGCTGTATTCAAAAGATACTGCTTTAGGCTAAATTTTTAATAGATACGTCAGGCATCTCAAAGAGAAATCTTTGACAAAAAGTGACAGAAGAGTTTTATAAATATGCAGTTCTAATTCAGATCCAATTCTATGGGAAGTGGGGAACACAGCACTATAGCTGCATAGAATTCACCCCCCTAGGAGCCAATTCCAGCAGCTTGAAGCCAGCCCGATTTGGCTTCAAGTCAGATTGTCTCTTTCCAGCTGCAACACATTGTGTTCCTTGGAAAGATAATGGGAGAGATTTGATACCCAGCAATTCGGGTGTCAAAGCATCTGATCCCTTTTACTCTGTGGAAGGCTGCACCATGCGTAGCAATCATGGTGCCTTCCTGAGTGGGAACAGCAGCACCGGTTTCAGTGCTATAAGCAGCTTTGTTGTGAGGTAACAGAACTTGATTTAGCATCTGGCCATCTAACATGACAGTGTCTCCTTCTCCTTACCAACAGTGTACATAGTGATGGTGATGGTAGTGGTGGTGGTGGTGGTGGTGGTGGTGGTGGTGGTGGTGGTGGTGGTGGTGGTGGTGGTGATGAGAACAGGGTCGGGGGTACAGAACCGCTGGATAGCTTATATACTATCACAATGTAGTGTGTAAGTACAGAGTGGGGGTTTTGAATCCAGACCCCCTGACTCTTCCTTTTGCAGCTGGATTCAGAAAACTCATCTGTTAGTAGTTGTCTAGGCCTGAAACATTGCTCACGAACATTATTTTGTATTGTCCCCAGAGGATATATAATTTTGCATACAGTGGACATTTGTGGCAGGTCCTTCTTTCCTTACCCATGGAAGAAGTATGCAGCAAGACAGTCACTAGAAGTCAGGGGCACCATAATGAAAATTTGTTCACTGATTTGGATGCATAAGAGCAACAGAAGTTTTATAATCCTACGACCTCCAAAGTGTTGGGATTATAGGTCAGCATCAGCTACATGTTGAGTTTGAGGCAGGCCTCAGCTACAAAACAAACAAGGCCCAAAACAACAAACAGAAAAGCAAGTTGAAAAATATTCTCTTATATTAGCACTCATATTTTAAACAGGTTAGAGCAATGCATGGGATTATAACTAAGAGAGCTCATTCATAGCCAAAGAAAGCCATGTGATAGGGTTTCTGATAGCAAACTGAAGTCTGAAGAGGTTTGGATCTTTCCCAGGGAAGATTGTCCTTTAAAGACAAGATTCAAGAAAATAATTTATTACACAAGCTAAAATAGTGGCTAGTTGGGCATCTGTGTCAATTGTATAGCACGTATAGCAGGATAAATAGATAAAGGACATACTATCAGGTAGAATATTGTCATCCAAGAAAGGTTAATAAAAATTCAGAACCATTTATCCAAACTCCAGTAGAATTATCTTCATGATAGTCTCAATATTCCAGATCTGTCTCTGGCCTGTAGATTGAGAAGCCTGATTTGTTAACACTCCACAAGAACTGAAATCAAAGACTGACTATAAATCCTCAATGCCAAGCTCACCATTTACAGTGAGATTATGTACACTGGGGTCTTCTAATTAAACACTGAGAAGGCCAAATGATGTCGGAAAGTCAGGTCTGAGGAATTCAATATGCAACTCTAATATTTAACAACTTGGTAAGGCATCTATAGCCACCAAAGCCCTATTATTGACACATTAATTACTCATTCATTAATGTAGCTATTTAGTTAAAAATTGACGATCTCGTAAGTCCAGGTCCTGTTCTGTGCACAACTGGCTCTACCACAGGGGTAGGTAAAGTTCTTTTAAGCAAAGGCATACTCTAGCCTCAGCCATGCTAGCTGGGCACTAACTTGACCTGTGTGACTCCTTTTCCTCTGGTTGAATTGTTGATGTGATTAATGTGCATTTGTCCTATTCTGTCTTTAACTTGTTAATTGCTTTAGTTAGATTATTAGGAAGAACATCTGGCTCCAGAGACATCCTGTTTGTTTGAAGTTTCTTTGCTCTAAGGCAAGGTGTGTTGATTTTACAGATGAAGCATCTGAAAACATTACGCAGCCTTTTCCACTGTGAGTTTTCAAGAGTGTTTAGGGAGTGTGGGCAAGGCAGAGAACTTCAGCACTGTCAGAATGTGCCTGCTAAAGTATGATCCTAGGAGGAACATGGAGTGAGAATCTCATCTTGTTTTTTAAGTCCTCATATATATTTCATAAAATTGATCATTGTCAAATTTTGGCATCAACCTTAGGATCATCCTTACAAGATCAATTTTGGATGATGAGAGTGAGAGGGCAAGAAGAGATATAGAGTAATATCATATGGTTGAAAAAGTGATTACAAATTTTAGTGTAAATTAGGTTTTGCTTCTTCAACAAAAGGACTGGAAAAAAAGAAGAAAGAAAGGGTATGACTAAAGCTAAACTTTCCTGGGCTGTTAGAGTAGAGGTTTGGTTTTGACATTGACTATGAAATCCCAATACACTTGCCATATACACACCAGTAGGAGTGATGAGTGTCTCTACAGCACAACTTCCTTATAACTACAATTGTTTGCTCAACTTAGGTTTAGATGGAGAGTTTTATAAAATAGTTATCCCATCACACAATCAGTCTGACGTCTATACACTCCCCTCCTCTGCTTCATTCTTGTCTTCATTGAAGCTATTGTTTCTGGATTTTCAAAACCACATTTCACTTGATAATTTCTAGACACTAAAGTCCAAAGAAGAGTTTGAAATATCTCTGTTTTTACGTTTATCTGATTGCTAGGTGATCTTGCTGGCCATCCATCCAGTAAAAGAACATCCTTAATCAGCTCATAACAAAGGTCACTAGGTCTCATTTGCTAACAAAGACAAAGGGTAGGCAGTGTCTAGACTGAGCATTATCTAAGGCAAATGGAAAAGCAAAGAACTGCCCAGTGATTTTTTTTTTTTAATCAGTAGTGGAATTTACTTTATAGCTACTCTTCTAGGGGTTTCTTTTCCCATTTGTAGTAGTGAGGGAACTTTTGCAGTTTGGTCAATAGTGAATTGGATAACCTCTTGTCCCACATTACAAGGCTATGTTTTTCCAACTCCAGTGACAAGGATTGCTCTGGTATAATAGAATGCACCTGGATTTTAGGCTACGCAACCTGTAATCTTAGGCCAGCCACATATCCTCTTTGATCTTGAGTTGTGAAGAGTAACGTAAATGTGGTAATTTTATCTGAAGTCTGATAAACCAGGATAAATTGGAATCTGCACTTACAAGTTGTGAGACCTTGAGGAGCTTATCTGAATCTCAGTTGAATCACAACTGTCAAAACCTAGACTTAAAACAATCAGGAAATTTCTCCCAAAGAATAAGCTATTTAGCTGTTGAGTAGGAGGACACTAAGAGAGTGAAGAGTGGGAGCCAGAATGAAGAGACAATGGTGATATCTGCAAAAGAAAATATGAAGATGGATATGCCAAAGAGAACAGAACATGCTCTTTTCACAGAAGGCAAGGGTCAGTTTGATGGGTGGAGTTGAAAGGCAGATAGGGATTGGCTGAAAACTCACGGTTCGATACTGATTACATTGTTCAGGCAATCTAGTCTACCTGTGATGAAGTCCGATCTATCTTCTGATGGTGATGGGGAATTGGGGACTTCATCAGTCTCAAAAAGTGAGGACATTAGCACCTGCTTGGTTTATTAATTTATCTGTTTAGTTCCAATAGAGGCTACATCCATCTGCCATGTATCTCTGTATAGATGGCCCTAGAATTCACTATCCTAGTCCAGATACCAAATTGTCCAAATTGTGACATTATTACTTCACAGCTTCTTTGTTCTTTGTCTAAATAGTATGAGTGTTTTATGCTTTGATCATTTCTTCAGAATTCACTGTTGTGAAGATTTCCATGTACATGTAAAATTAACAAAACTCTGGCATATTATGTAGTTAATCAGCTAGTGTATTGATTGGGTATCTATGACCAGCCAAAGGGCCCACACAAGAACTGAGTGAGGTAATGGGTTCCCGCACCTCTTTTCCTCTCTCCTGTAAAGTGTCAATTTAGCCAGTGGTGATTACAGACAAGAAAGAGGCCAGATACAAGAGATGTTCAGTATGCGGAATTTCTAGAATCATTTTGTGACTCCTGTTTGGACATGGAAGGAAAGTGAGAAGGAATGCAAATAATCTTCATGTTTCTGGCTGTTTGACCACAGAGATTGAAACCAGAGTGAGCAGAGTACACTGAGGGGACAATAATAATTTTCCCATTTGGATTTACGGATGGAATTATGGAATGAAATGTATCTGCAGTTGCTTTGGACTTAATTCTAGTCTCAGCTCTTACAGTTTTAGTGGGACTTCAGGAAGGTGACATCTCCTCCCTGAGCCTGTGTTCTTAACAGTCAGATGGTGATAGTCATAGCACCTAGCTTGGGAGACCAATGTGAAAATAAATGGGATAGCAGCTGTAAGGTTCCCGGCACAGGGTCAGAACTCAAAGCTTGTTCACCTCCCACTCTTTGCTCATAGAACTGTCATTTCTACCCTTTACAGAGCAACAAAACAGTCTTCTGCCCCCAAGTTGGAATTTCTTTTCAGAATCCCTGAGCTTGTCAGTCGCCTCCATCGAACAAAGCTGTGTTCCCCTAGCTCTTTACTTCCTCTGGGACTTTCAGAAAATGGTTAATTTGTCCTGTCCTTCCCATGGCCTTTGGTCAGTAATCCTGCAAGGGTCAATAATAACTGTCTAGTATTACCTGAAATAATGCAGAGTTTCCTTTGAAGAAGTAGATGGAAGCAGCCAAACCCTTTGCACTTGCCCACATTGTAAATTACTCCATGGTCACAACTCATAGTAATGCTAACCCAGTCAATAATAGCAGCAATATTGCTGAATAATGGTCATAGATAGTGTAGATCAACAGTTTAGTCTAGATATGTTTTGCATGCTCCATTGTACATAATTCTCACACAAATCAAATAAACAAGTGTCATTATCTGTAGTTCTCTAACTTATCTGTAACTCAGGTTTAGTCTCATCTATAAAAGGGAATATTAGTACCCACTCCACAGAGTTGGTACAAATTAACATATATAATAAAACAGAACCACTAAGTTTACACTGAGGCCCATGGATATGACTGAGTGTATTTTATTATTATATTTTTACTTATTACTTTTTTGTGTGTTGTGTGTGTGTGGATGTATGTGTGCTGTGATACATGTGTAGTGGTCAGATGATAACTTGAGGGGGTCAGTTCTCTCTTTCCACCATATGGGTCCTGGAGATTGAACTCAGGTCATCAGGCTTGGTGGCAAGTGTTTTTACCCACTAAGCCATTTCACTGGCCAATCCAAGTTTAAATGTTGAACAGACATCCTGAGACTTACGTTCAAGCAACAATATAGCCCAAGCTGTTGAGGTCAGAAATATTAGGTTCCTGTCCATTTGTACAGGCATGGAAATGGATTAAGTTTCCCAAGATCCCACTGCTGTTTAATGGGTGAACCAGGACTCAAGTCATAGACTGTTGAGTTTTAGACTCTTGGCTGCTCTGTGTATTTAGGCAGGAGACTTTCTCTGGAATTGCATTGTGAGGAGTGAAGCTTCCTGAGTTTTCAGGAATTTGTAATCTGCCCTGTAGATTCACGCAGACTTCTCCATATTGGGTCCTCAAAACCAAGGTTTTGCAGATAGAAAAACAGACAGACTAGAGCAGCTCACTACCTCCCCCACTTGTGCAAAGAAGGCCAAAGGAAGTAACTTGGAAGGTCAGGTCACAGAAAATCAGCTGGGAATCATAAAGCCCCAGCCTCGCCAATATTAACAGTGTCTTTGCCAGGGATTTATTTGTCATTACAGGGGCCAGTGCTGCCCAGTGAACGCTTTTGTTTGAACTGAGTTTTCTCTGTCCCTCACAGCCTAAGATTGGTTGATTTGGAAAATAAATTCAACTGAAAAAGAAAGAAAATGCTTGTGCTCTATCTGTCAAGGAGCCAGCAGGGCCAAGTGTGGTTTGGGTGTTGCTCATCCCACCAAGTGCCCAGCCCCCCTCAACTGGAGACCCTTCATCTACTGTCACCTGGCTGCCAGGCTGCTTTCCTGCCAGAGTTCAGAGGAGAGGCCTGGCCTGCAGCTGGCCCCTCCCTAGCCTCCTCACTCTCCACAGCTGAAAGGAGGAGGGAACCAGTCCCAAGAAGATCTGAAGGGAGCTTTGTGGGGGGAGGACAGGGGAACTGGCTTTAGAGTCACGTGGGTGATGGATATTTCTTCAAGTCTGCACTCGTGGGAACCTCAGGAAAGAGTTTCAGCTAGCTGAGGCCTTGCTACCCTCTTACCTTTCATCATAGCACAGGGTCCCTGCCTGCTGTTCCTGCCATCCTGGTGCTGAGGTGTCCTAGCTGAGGCCCTCTACTCTTCGCCAAGCACTCTGTTGCCAACAAGCAAGATTCCAATGAATTCTATACGCATTTCTCTCTTCTCTAGGGACAGCAGTCCTGTATTTGCATCATTGTCTGACCTGTCAGGAATACAAATATGTCACATTCTTAAGAATTTAGTTTTAACTTGTGCTTCAAGACAATGAAGTTGACAACTGCAACATAGAGAAAGACAACGTTCAAAGTGACTGAAGGGAGTCCAATGTCTTGGGGTCAAAAGGCTATGGCCCTGGGGGCAGAACTAACTGGGGGTAACAGGAGTAGCCCAGTTATTTCCTATAAGGGCCTGAAGCCTGCTAGCCAAATGTCAGAGAGCAGTGCTAGCCTTTGTGACACTTGGTGCCACTCAACAGCTTTGTGCCTGACTGACAGAGCTGGAAAACATTTGGTTAGAGCATCTTTACCACGAAGAGATGTGGCCTTCAGAGTTCGTCTGTACCCCAGAAGGGAGGTAGTACAGAGTTGGTCCATGGACCACAAGGGCAAAGCACTCCTGAGAAGATCTGCTGAAGGCTGCGACACTGAGGAAAACTGGAAAGTGACAGGCATTTGAAGGAGAACTTCCGCAGGCTGTGTAACTGGCTGGAGCATAGCTTGTCGAGTTCTTAACACAGGGGCTATGTACAGCTGCAGCTATCACCCCTGCCCCCAACACCACCAGAGTCTTTTTGCAGGCCATTTTTCTTTATTCCCCCTTTTCCTCTCTCCCCAACTTCTTCCCTGTCTTCTGGGTCCAAGGTGTGGGGCCAGAAAATGGATTTTTTCTAGAGTGAGCTGACCCCAGGCCCTGGAAGCATTTAGGCATGGCGCCTCACCTCTAATCGTAGGGCTTAGCTGTCTTAAACAAGCAGCCCTTTGTCCTCAGAGATTCCTTTTATGATGATGAAATTCACCTTTCAGCAGACTTAGGGAAAGACAAAGGTTCTCCAGATTTCCACACTCAGGATGTTTTAAGTGATTGGAAAGTCTCCTCACCAAGTTAATGTCAATTGCCTTCGAAGCTATGAGATACCATTTCCTCACCTACTGATGTTCCTGGAGGTCCCACTTACTTCACACAATCAGTACTTAGTAAGTCTGGGAGACAGGAATGATTGTAGTCCTCCATCCATTTGTCATTCATTTAACAAGAACTTAGGAGTCTTTACTAATTACAAGCACTGCAGTGACCGGTAGAAGAATTAAAATGTACAAAGTGTGGAATCTACCATAATAGACATTTTTTCCTAGCATCGTAGAGATAGTCACATGGGGCTTTCTAGAGGAAGCTATGTCTGACCTAAGCCCTAAATGACCAGTGCTAATTATTTAGGCATGTGCTGGAGAGTTAGGGGCTGGGGGAGCAGAGTTGAAGATGGTCTAGAGACAAAGGAGGAAGTAAGAGTAGCCCTGGGGAGTGTAGATCAAGCTGGCTGGATCTGAATGGTGAGGCTAGAGAGTGCTGAGAGAGTGGTTGGAACTTTGAGAGTGGAGACAGTAGAGAGAAGCAAAAGCCAAGGGGGGCATTTCATATGAAGAAATTAATGTTCAGCAAGGTTACATTTGAGCCCAAGGTCACACAAGTATACGTAAAGACAAGTCAGGAGCTAAAGGTAACATGCTGACTGCAGAGCTGCCCAGTTTGGTCTCAGAAAATCCTGTCACTGTTTCACAGGGAGCAAAACCACTCACTATCATGTCTCCTTTTTGCAACTTGTACTTGGAGTTCAGCATTCAAAACTATATTTTAAAATGTGACAATTTTATTTAGCTCTGTGTCTCAAGCAATACTAAAACAACCGATAACAACAAGAACCAAAACTGCCTTAAATTAGCCGAGGAAATTGAATTTCTGGAAAAGAAATCTATCCTAAGGGAACAGTTAAGGTTGTGTATATAGATGTGTGTACTGCTTTCTGTGCAAAGATATTTATCTTAATTTTGTTGGCAATTGCTAAAAGGAGAAGACAGCTTACACGGGCAGCAAGGTGGTTTCCTATGGCATTTGTGATGCACTACTAAGCTTTTAAAAAGTTTGTCACTAAAGAATTAGGTGACATACATTGAGAATTATTTAAAAAGCTTTACTATAAGGTCATTAGATTGGCTCACTTATGAGAATATGAGTGCATAATTTCTTCTTTCTTTTCTATTTACTTTTTTCCTCATTTTTTTTGAGACAGGGTCTCATCTGTCCCAGATTACCTTGAAGCTCAATGAAATCACTATATAGCCAAGGCTGGTCTTGAACTCTTGGTGCTCCTGTCCCCACATCACAAATGCGGAGACTCCAGATATGTATTAGCATATCCAGTTCATCCCAGACTTATTTGTTTATCCATTTTTTGAGATAATAACTTGCTCTATTGCCAGGGCTGATCTGGAACTCTCAGACTCAGGTGAGCCTCTCAAGTAGTTGTGACTTCCTAAATAGTTGAGACTAAAAGTGTGTACCATCATGCATCACCATGCCTGATACCTTGAATTTTTAATAAGCACATATTTCTTTGGAATAAGACCAAAAACCAGAACCAAAACAGCAAGGGAAACTTCATTTAAAAAAGCTGTCCCAATGATAAATATGTGAGGTAATAGATATATTAATTAGCTCTAATTAATCATTCCACAGTTATACATATTTTAAATGTCGTGTTGTGCATGATAAATATGTGTAATTTTTACCTGTTTATTTGCAAATAATAAATTTAAAACAGTTGCGTGATAAAGTCCTTTTCTGCATAAGCCTCAAAATAGGAGTTCCTCCTGAAGTGGTAAAGCTGCTTATAGCAAATCATGAGCCTTGCAGATGTTCCAGTTACCTGCCCCGAAATATCAACCCATTGTCTACTAGGCCACAATGACCCCCAAACTCTTTTCCAACCTAAATTATAATGATACTAGCTAGTATGTGTTAAAAGAATGTTTATTGTGTTCCAGGTATTAGGTAGGAATTCTACACGTATTCCCTAATGAAATCCATAATGAAATAGGTGGTAGCAACACTCCTACTTAACAGACGAGCAACTGGGAGGAGTACAGAAGCAACATGCTCAAGGTTGCAGACTGGTCATGCCTCTAATCCAGCTCCTTGAGATGCTAAAGAAGAAATATCACAAGTTCGAGGCCTGCTTGGGAACACAGAGACAGTTCAAGGGCAGACTAGGCAGATTATCAAGAAATTGCCTAAAACTCAAATCTAAAAAAAGTACTACGAAAGTAGCTCAGTGGTAGAATGCTTGCCAGACATGTGTAAGGCCCTGTGTTCAATTCCTAGCACTAAAACTGTCTCTATCTAGTTAAGTAGTAGAAACAAGTTTTGGATGGGGTGGTATGGGTGAAGAGCCTGTAAATTTGAACACTTTATCCATTCTTTAAGGTCTGTCTTTTTTGAGCCACTGTATTAGCTGTCATGGGTGCAGGGTGTGATGGTACAGATAATGGTCAGCAACTGGCAGGGGAACTTAGCTTGAGGAAGCTGTCTTCTGTGAACAGGACAGATGAGCAATGAAAACAGTTCAGAAACCCTGGAAAGGTGTGTGGCATCTGAGCATTACAAAGGGACACAAAGAAAGGTAGTCTTTCTTTGGGAGAGGGGAGTCTCAGTGGGTAGGATTAAATCCAGACAGAATGAGGTCTATTAATTCTGTGAAGGCAAAGTATGTATGTTGATTTATTAGTGCTTAACCTGGGCCATAGTAGATGTTCAATAAATACGAATCTTTGAGAGAATTTTGTTCATGCTCTCAGCTGCTAGGCAGATAGTCCCTGCTCAGATGGGTTAGTTAGCAGACCAAATATCAGTTTTCTGATTTTATGAGGCAAAAATCTTCAGGCAGGAAGGATGGAGCACATATATTTTACATAGTATCGTATCAACTTTTTTTCTATGCAGATGTATAACTGTGTGATTTCAGTAAGCCTTCACTGACTCTTTGAAATGGAGATAACAGAAATGATAAGCACCCTGCCTCAGGCTCTTGCAGAGAACAACAAAGAAGAGAGGTCATCTGGACTCTAATAATCCACAAAGGCCCCTGAAGTCTTTGTGTGGATGCTACCAGGAGCACATTTCTGTGTTTGAAACAATGTGAAGTAGCTAATGTCAAATGTAACATTCAGAAGAGAAGAATACGTTTGGCTTTCATTTATAAATAGCAATGAGTCAGCTTAACCAGATCCTTCTATAGAAATAATTCCACCCAAGCAATCAAAAGTGAAAGGTATTGGGAAGCATGTATTGGGAATGGCTAATTTTCAGACCCAAAGGTTAGCATCTATTGGGATCAAGTTTCCCACTGAACATTGCTCATAACTTAGAAGTTCTCAGCTTCCCCACAATGTCACAGTTTGCAAGTCAAATCATGCTTTCTCTTTCTTGTGCATTAGATTTTTTTGATGTGTAGTATTTAAAGGAAATATATGAATTAAAAATGCTCTGGACATGACTGTGCTTGCACCTGGGTATGACTAGAGAATTCTAGACAGTAGCTTTGAGTTCTGATACACACCCTCACAGTAGAGTTTCCGTACCGAAACGTTGAGGTGGGAAATAGCAAAGGTCCACTGTAATGGGGCCAAACCCAGGCTGAGAAGAATGTGTTACCCCTAGGCTTTGGTTGTAGTGTCTGGACTACTTCAAGTCTCTCAAATAGGTGAGTCAGTCCTCAGGACTTGGATGCTTACGTGCCAGTTTAGGCTACAAGGAAAGGAGCAGGAAGTTGCAGGCAGGCTCTGGAGTGAAATTATGCCTTTGTGCCCCAGGTTCAGCAGATCTTTATAAAACACTTACTGTGTGCACAGCATATGCAGCATCCAGTCAAGAGCAAGTAGAGCTAACTGGATTCTAAATAGCTGCTGTATTAGGTCCAAGTCAGTACCAAACAGCCAAACACACAGGAAGAGACTAGACGATAAGGCCTCTGGAGCTCAAGCTCATGTGTTGGAGGACAAAGCAGTGAATCCCCAGGCCTTAAATGACTCCTGCGAGTGTGGTGCTTGGAAAGAGTCCAAGTGAAACAGAGGCAGGGGCTTCCTGCTCCAGGGTAGAACTGCTCCCTTAGTTTGGTCCTCAGTTGTCAACAAGCAAACACACCTGGCTAATGAGAGGGTGTTGAAAGAATAAAGGAATGAGACACATTGTCCCAGAAAGAGAGTAATAGTTCGTCTGATCTGTCATTGCGCCACTCAGAATCCCCTGAAGGGGATCTTCTTATTTAAAAGAATTTCATATTCAGTTTCCAGAAATGATAGAACCTAAGCTACAAAAGTTACAAAAAATTTTACAAATTTTGGGTAATCCAGAAGAAAAAAGTAAAATTCAACCACGATTCCTTCACCCTGAGGAGAATGAAGTAGGAGAATTGTGAGTTCAAGGCCAACCTGGGTTCTTTATCCAAAGACCACAAATTCTCTGCCCCCTCTCTCTCTCTCTCTCTCTCTCTCTCTCTCTCTCTCTCTCTCTCTCTCTCTCTCTCTCACACACACACACACACACACACACACACACACACACACAGACAGAGACAGTGGAGAGGGGAGGCGATTTCCCTTAGCATCCCTAACATGTTAGAGATGGGGCTCTTTTGGAATTCACAGCTTGTCAGAACAAAGTAGCTTTCACTCAGCTCACAGTCCAGCTCGGCCGTTCAGCCAAATTGAGCAAAGTTGGTTCCAGGAGGGAAGAGACCAGAACCAGGGGCACATAAGGAGGGATGTCATGGAAAAGCAGAGGCACCAGAGTTATAAACAGGAGAAAAGAAAGGAGAATCAACACTACGGTCCAATGGTGAGAAAGGACGATTGTGTCAAGGAGCCACACTGAACACGAGAGAATAACTCAGAAGAATGCCATTCAGGTGTTGGGATGTAGGGACAGATCCGCAGCAGAGCACACTCATGAGACCCTGCTTGCTCCTGTCTTATCTTTCATATGCTTACCTGTTAGTTTTCCCTTTATATTTTAGGACAGCTTGGTGGCCCAACATGAGCACATTACCAGAGGCCAGAAGTCCTGGGTTCCATTCCTAGGTGGGCTACTCACTTTCTCATAGCCCCCAGGCAAGTGTCTTACTTGGACTGGATCTCAACTTCCACCCTCGTAGAATGAGGCTTTGGAGTGTGAAGTTTCGAATGGCTTCGGTGCTCTCCTGTTTATCACATTACTTGATAGAGAATTGATTGCAAGTTTAGAAGAAAACTCCAACAACCATTTGGAATCTGGTTGTGCCTCATGCATGCTGCATGGATTTAGTGCTAAGCACTTCATGGAAACAAACAATTATAATTGTTTTAATTACTCAGAGTAGCTAGTAATTTCAAGAAGACTTGGGAGCTCTGTCTTGAGAATGCTGTTATTACCCTGTCACTTTGCAGCAGTCTTTCCAGTACAAGCATGATAATTTCAGTGTCCCAGGAGTGAGGGCATGGCTGCTATTAGGGTGGTAATCTTGTGGGTTATTTTTTCCCCTTTTTTTCTCCTCTTAGTAATAAGGGTGACTGAGTGGTGAGAGTCAGTTTGCAACTAATCTCGCAACTTGAATCAGATGCAACCTGTCCAGGTCACTGCCAGGCCTCCATGAAGCCCCAGGCAATGATGCAGTTTCATTCCCTTGTAGCTCTCAAAAGGTGTCTGCAAGAAAGTCTCACCTATCAGATACTACACTATGTAATTCCACAATTCTCTTTGCAATTTGCTTTCCCTTGGCATCAATATGGCCAAGGGCAAAAAAGGTGATAGGAAGCTACTCAAGTGAGTCTCCAGGACCCCCCAGGACAGGGAAAGTCACATGGCCGGAACTCTCTTTGAGTGGTTAATCGGGAGCAATTTGAAGGCCTCCATCTTTCACACATGCGGCACTTTGAACAGCTTTGTGTTTTCTGAAACCAAATGAAAAGTGGTTGTAATTTAGTGTGAATTTCACACATGCACAAGCAACTCTAAGGTTTGATGTCTCTGCTTACTGCCATGAGGAAACCTTAAGTACCCAGTTAAACTGCTTCCCTTCAGGGTTTATGGCTGAGTCCAGTGAGTTCTGGGGAAAGGGCCTCTATTGACTTCCTACTTCTTCTTTGTTGTTTTATGTGCAACTGCACCTTGCTCTCCACCAAAAGCTAAAAGACAAGATTGCCTGCTAAGGAGTGTTCCATTTTAGAAGGAGCTGCTGCCGCCTGCTAATTAGCCTCTCCAGGCTCTGGCAGTTCGCTTCTTATGAGGAATTAACCCCCAGAAGGGGAAGCTTTTCTGCCCTGACCTAAAGAAGCCACCTTGCCTGCATCTCTAGGCAGCTTTCCCAGTACAAATTCCCCTTTCGTTTTCCATTTACTTCTTAGAAAATAGGTTGTATCTGATAATAGTAATATGTAAAATGAATGCCACACTTTTTGCAGGGTCAGAATTATTTTTTTATTTCTGGCTGCCCATTCAGCATCTCTAGATCTTTAAAAATATGTATTAATTTATTAACTAATTAATTGATTTATTTAATGATATATAAAATAATTAGAGAGAGAAAGTGTACAAGATTGCACACACGTGTGTGCACATACATGTGTGTATACATACATGTGTATGTGCCTGCCATGGTGTACAACAACTCAAGGGAGTCCCTTCCTTCTTTCACCACATTGGTACCTGAGCTCCAGCTCAGGTCATCAGGGTTAGTGACAAGTGCCTTTATCAGTTCAGGCATCTTTTTGGGCCCTAGTGTATTTGTGTTTTTGATGGAAAAGTTAAAGTGTTTAAGAAACAGTGCCAGAGTTTAATCTTCAAGGAGTCCTTGGATTCCTTGGTCAGTAGAGGCTAAGAAATGAGAGAGATTTCTCTTCAGGAGGGGCCAAGCTCAGTCTGGATGAAGTGCTGCTGCTGTTGTTTCTCAACGCAGACATGGATGGAAGTGAAAGATCCATGACAAGACTGAGTGAAATCCTCACCAGTGACAACATTGCTTCACTCACAAACAAGACCAAATGCAGAAATATCTTCAAAGCTCTTGCTCTACTTAGAACATGTCCCATCCTTTACCCAGAGTTCTCTGTTTGGCTCTGGGTTCCAAAAAGCTCTATTTGACAGTGATTCTCAACCTGTGTGTGTGTGGGGGGGGAGTTACATATCAGATATCCTGCATATCAGATATATACATATGTTCTTAAAGTAGCAAAATTACAGTTACGAAGTAGCAACCAAATAATTTTATGGTTGGGGGTCACCACAACATGAGGAACTGTATTAAAGGGTCGCAGCATTAGGAAGGTTGAGAACCACTGCTTTAGTTCAGGAATGAAGGGTTTCAAGAAAGAGAAACGAGCAAGCAGAGTATCCAGAAGGAACTAAGTCACAATAGTCTCCTAGAGGATACAATGTGAGTATGCTGCCGTGGAGGCAGCTGATCTGGAGCAGTTTCAGAGGGAGGGATGGGGTCAGCTGAAAAAGAGATACAGAACAAAGAAGCTCTGAAATTTCCCCCAGGAAACAGGAAAGAAAACACCAGGTGGAGTTAGTTACTTTAAATGCACTGCGAATAAATGAGAGGTTTGGCTATTTTGTCACTATGCCAGCAGAGGGCATAAGATACGACAAAGGTTGCTTTCCTTCTCAGACTTGCACAAAGGATAGAGAGTGTCAAAGGAGGGACATGGATACACG